>BGZK01002587.1:0-49495 GCA_005406025.1 Eumeta japonica | reverse complement strand
GGCGCTGATGCGGCAGTAACGGGAGGGACGTATTCTTCGACGTAAACGTGTAAATAATTGTCGCGTGATGATCTGACGCCGGTTAATGAATATGATGACGGCTGTGTTAAACTCGCATCGGCGCCATCATCAACTTTGATGCTGATGCAAGTCTAAAACATTGGCGACAGGTAGGCGGATGACGCTTCTAGACAGCGTAGAAGTAGTAACAAATTAATGAAAACTGTGAATCGGGAAAATAGTTTCCCTTTTCTAAGCTTTCTTACGAATGAATTTAATATATAACTAGTATGTATATACCAAGAAACAAGATACTTTCATATAAACCAGAATATAAGATGTTGTGAGTTGTTTATAGAATAGCATTTATAATTTATGATAATCAACCTAGTTCACGTTCATAAACAAATTAATAACGTGGCAAAGTAACTTTTCTCTTAAATTAATAATAGAACAGGACACCGCTTGTTTATCCCGGAAACGAATGAGCGTAATTGTTTACATTATTTGTGACTTTTGATTAGTTAGGATATTCCAAAGAATACTAAATACAGTTTACATCAAGCGTCACATGTTAACGACTTTATTTTTATGTCGATCATTACATTTACGATGATCACATCTACACATTTTAAGCAAAGATCCCATCTCCACAGCTTCGATTCTACTTTCATATTTTTCTGCTTTTTTCGAACTTTCACGGTACATATGCGAAGGGATCAGGACTCTATTATGGTCACCCAAACGCGAACGTCGTGACACTTCTTATCCAAGTCTCACCATTCATGCCTATATCGCTTTATATGGACTATATTTGCGGTCAAATACAATGGCGAATTTTTAACATGCAATTTATATTAAGTGTATGTACGCCTAAATAATAGAACGTGCGAATTTTAAATGATGCGTTTGAGGGGTTTTGCTCCGATGCGTTGGCTACAAGCAACATGCGGAGGACGGCACGGGCGTAAATGTTCAACGGAATTCCTAACTCGACAAAAGTCGACTTGACGCAGACAGTGAAAGTGTAAATTATGTAGATAGAGCATATATGTTAAATAATTTTTATATTAAAAATGCAATTAATATTGTTTTATTGTTTTCAATTACCTTTCATTGATGAGCGGTGTCCGAATAATGCCCCATATCTCTCTTTATCCTAATTAACATTTTACTCGACTCACAGACGCCGCGCGGTCGATGCGGTGATTAATGTGTATGAGCAAAATCATTATGAAAACGCGTAGAATTTTTACTAGTCACGAGTTTTTCATTTACATTCTTCGACAGTTTTGCTGACACCCCATGTGGCACAATATTGCATACAATAAAAATTGCTAACTAAGGATACCGAAACAAGTGCGGTAAACACTTCAAGCATACCAGAACGGAGAATGTAAAGCAGTTAGATCGATGATGAACTAATCAAAATACCGCATAAGATGCAGACGGTCCACATGGATTTAGAGAATCCATTTACGTCACATCTAAAGTTAACCAGCCAAATGTGGGTCTTGATTTCGTTTGTCAAGTTTTTAGAAAATTATGTATAATTCTCGGGTTGGGAGACTAGGGTGGGTGGCTGCCCTCCCTTGGGGTACAGGGTATACGCCTTTGATCATAACATAACATTAATGGAAGATAGTTTAGATTTGGATAAGCTATGTGATTTCACAGCAGACAATATCATTTTGGAATTACTGATCATTAATCATTTTAATACTTCATCCTGCCTCGGCATATTGTCTTTTATTTATCTCTATAATAGATTCATAGTGGTTTATGCAATCTTGACAAAATTTTTGTTATTAGTTGAAATATATGCCGGGATTATTTTCAAGGACAAAATAAATAGATACAGGTAAGTATACGATAAGTTATGTAATAAGAGAAGTGGAAAGAAAGAAAATATTACAATTTAAAATGCTAATAAATATTTAAAAACTATAAAATAAACGAAACCTAAAAACCTTGTTTTAATATAAATAGGCAGGTTCTTATATTAAAATAACTGCGTAATCGCACGATGATCTTAAGTGAATATGAGCCATAAGACCATAAAAAACTTTCTACATTTTTATTATTACACGTTCTCTTTACTTAAAAGCTACGTGTTATATGTAAACATTTTTATTAAAATTTAATAATGTTTCTTTTCTTACCGATTAACGTTACAATAAATATTTGCGCACGAGTTGCTATGCTATGTTAAATGTAGTACAGAAAAGGAATTTCTTCAAAACATAAAGATAATCTTAATTTATTTTAATTGGCTTACATTTTTATGACTATGATTGAATGATCCTCGTTTACATTCACATGAACGATGTGTGAACGTAAATGAAATATATACGTTCCAGTGACAATCTTTAAATCATTTTTTGACAAAAACGATGACATTTAGTCCTTTGTTCAGAAAGACAATGGAGTAATCTGAAGCGAAATCTTTATCGAGTACATCCGTTGACTTTCGTTAAATTTAAAACGACCATTATAGATTTAAACTATCATTGCAAATCTCAACTGTAATGGCCTTCGAAGTATAATACATCATTGCATCGCCGGCGGTTTTCAAAGCGCATCACAGTGTACCTGACTCTTAAGCGAACAGTGAAATTCAAATCGGTGCAATCGCGATGGCAGGTGGACGGTCGTTGATCCCTGGCCGAGTGTAGGTCTGAGATTGCGTGACCGGTAAACTTATTTGCTGCATATTAGATAAGCGTGCCGCAAATACAAACTGCGGTCAACCACAGCTGAAGGAGGTGCGGTGAATTAGCATCGATTAGCGATCGCGACGCTCGCGCCCCCGTGTCGACGAAGCGCTCCACAGTGCACTTAGTCATTATGTCGAGGTTGGTAACAATAAAATTATGTTATTCATTTATGATCGCTTTAAGAAACATACAATTTTATTGAAAATAACTAAATATTCTCACATGAAGTTTCGAAGGACCACATGTACATACTTCGAGCCAAAACCACCTCTGGTCTGTGTCGTAGATGTCGTGTATCCGTCTGCTAAGCGAGAGTTTTGAGTTATGATTTTGATTGATGAAACGTCAAATATTTTTTTATAAATTTCGACTTTTCAATGATCATATCACAATGTCTTTTGGTATGCATCGACCCACTTTATTAACTTTTATGGGTATTGAAAATTAACAATGGAAATGTCGATAATACTTAGTCGTATGAAGTTTATGTACGTACCAAAAAAATCGCAATTCTGTGTTATGTGATATATGATTTATATTAAAATTTGCAGTGTGCCATAGAATATATTGAAAAGCGTGGTTGGGTATTACATAGCTCTATAAAACCTGAATAGAATTTTACATGATAATAAATAAACTAATAAAAGTCAATATTGTGACGTGTTTGCACTTACCATATATAATGATTCAGAATTACCAACATTTAAGCTGAAAAATTGAAGCAATTAGAGATACAGCTAATAAAAAGGTAAATGGACAGAAGTGGGTTTCCATGTGCCCTTAGGGAATCATTAACTCTAAATTCTTTACGGCCGCAGGAATCTGTAAAACTTGGAATCGTTTAAATTGATGAATGTGATACGCAATTTATAATTGTAGATGATAATTAGGAATGTAAACTATTTTATTAAAATTTGCTTTTATAATATTGCATTTCCTTGTACTTAAAGCGTTTGAAATAATTTTAAATCCAAATATAATAGTTTAGACAAAAACGAATTTTTTTATCAAGGAAAACCTAAAATTGACGGGAACATAATTCTATACATGTTTATTGTATTTAAGGCCGAGCGCAACAGACGCGTAATACGTTATAAAAGACTGAAAGTCTTACTTCGATAGCCTTTAGGAAGTAAAAGTTCAATATACAAACACCAAAGTTAAAATAAGTTTTGATCAACCTATGATCTTCAGCAGCATTGCTACGGCGGCCGAGGCTGGCGCCGCGCGCTCTCGCCGTTGGCTGCGCACGAGTCGTCGACCCGCCCTCACCTTGCTTCGGACTACACTTACGCAACTCGTGAATCTTATCGTTTGCATTCAGATCCGTTTGGCGGCGCAACAGGTGACCTCGGGCGCAGTGTCGTACCCTCGCCGAATTTTAACTCGCGGCGTTGACGCACCGCGAGGTCACTCTCAAAGTCGACCTGCTTCGATAATTCACTTAATCGAGCATGTTTTATCGTACGCGAAGAATCAAAATACGTAATACGAATCGTCGCGTTCCATAGTAAGAGTACTCGTAGATAAGCACCAATGTTATCTACAAAACGCTACGAATCTGTAGCGACCGCCGGAAAGCGGCGGAGAGAGGGGCGCCGGTGGACGAGCTTCAGCGTGCGCCACCCAGCGCGTATTTATTGGCAATACGCCAGCGGCGCACCAGTGCAGGCGACGGTCGTACGCGACACATTATCGCGTCTGCGACCCGCGACACTACGCGCGATCTCTTTACGTACGATCGTGATATGATTTCGTGTATTTAAAATTGGATACTTTTGAAAACAGACAGATACAGTGAATTTATTTGTTAGAGAACGATGATTACGATGTTTGCGAATTCGAAGTTATTGTGGGCGGGGTGGCAGTTGGTGAGCTACTGCGCTTCGCGGACATCCTTGCCGTTGTTAGCGGGGCTGTGCGTGCTGCTGCTGGTGACGCAGCTGGCGGCGCTGCTGCGCGGGCTGCGAAAGCTTCCGCCGGGGCCGTGGGGCCCGCCCGTCGTCGGCTATTTACCATTCCTGGGTGTTCGTCATAAGACATTCCTGGAACTGGCACGCAGTTACGGGCGCGCTGTTCTCAGCTCGGCTCGGCAACCAGCTTATCGTGGTGCTCAGCGACTACCGGCTTATTCGGGAGGCTTTTCGTGCGAGGAGTTCACCGGCCGTCCCAGCACCCCACTGATGCACCTCGACGGACTAGGTGAGCTCTATTGATTTTTAACAAATACTAGAAGAAAATATAATTCAAATTTCGTTTCTTTGTCTCATTGCGTAAAGTGCGTATTTAGGCATTAAGATATTTTTATGCTATCGGTCAAGTAGAGATTACTATATAGATAATGGATAGACCGTATCAATATTTTAATACAGATAAAGATACTGGGCATGGAATTACATGACTATATGAGTGGCGCCACATTCACAGCCGCATGCGCGTTCAGACAAGGTTTTGACCCTTTCTTGTGGTCGCAGGTATAATCAACAGTGAGGGCAGGCTTTGAAAAATCAACGACGATTCCTTCCATGAAAAGTTACGCGAATTCGGAATGACTTACATGGGCAACGGCAAGAAGATCATGGAGGAAGAATCAAGGTGAGCGTTTGAACGAACTTTTCAAATGGCAAATTTTTCTTTATAAATTTATAGGTTTACAAAAATGTCATTAATTTTCTGGGAAGAAATTTGAATGCAACAGTAATTTAACATAATGTAAACTTATGTATTTATATATACTTATAAATTAATCACTCGCTCTACTTTCATTAATAATAGTGGTGAAATTATGATCTGTAAAAAATTTCATGAAAACAATCTTCACTGGATTAAATTTATTTTTATTTATTTAGAACGAAATCAATGAGTTGATAACAAATCTGCGCTCCACCGAGGGTGGCGCCATCGACGCTAACCCGCTGCTGGCCCTCGGCGTATCCAACGTCATTTGCGGCATCACCATGTCGGTCCGGTTCAGTCACGGGACGAGCGTTTCGAACGAATGAACCAACTCATCGAAGAGGGTACGACTTTTGGCGAAATACACTACGGAGAATACGCCACTCTTTATAATGTAAGTGATGTTTAATGTAATATTTCATATCATAAATATTGTTAATTACACATCAAGAAATGAATGTGCATTACTATTTATTCCGTCTCTACAGTATCTGCCCGGTAAGGCGCAGGCTCAGGTGAAGGTGATGAAGAACAGAGCGGAAATGTTCGAATTTTACCAAACGCTGATCGACGAACACCGCGCCACCCTTGACGTCGTCAAAGCCAGGGACCCCATAGACGTGTACCCGATAGAGATTGAGAGGGCGAAGGTCGAGGGGAGGGCTGAGAACTTTCGAGGGAAGGGATCACGGTATGTTTCACACAATGTTCATAAAGCAAGCGTCTCGCTATTGTATCTATTAGTTCAAAATTTCAAATTGTATTTCGTTTTTCGAGTCTTTGCCTAATTGAAAACACTTTTATTGTAGAGCTGCAATTGAAGCAAATTCTCGGTGATCTTTTCTCCGCGGGAATGGAGACTATCAAATCGTCTCTGTTGTGATGATGGTATTCATGCTAAGGAACCCTGACGTAAAGCAGCGAGTGCAAGAGGAGCTGGATTCTGTGATCGGCCGCGATCGCCTGCCCACCATAGAGGACATGCCCAACTTGCCGTATACCGAGACCACGATCCTGGAGACGCTGCGTATGTCCAGCATAGTACCGCTCGCGACCACACATTCGCCCAAAGTAAGTAACGAGAAATATTTAAACATTAAATTTAATTGCAATTTTATTTCGCAATATAACTTAATACGGAAATATTTTGCTAATACAATAATGGTATCATCAACAGAGACGTGCAACTGAACGGGTACACGATCCCTGCCGGATCACAAGTGGTGCCGCTGATTAACTGCGCACATGGACCCCAATCTGTGGGACGAGCCGGACAAGTTCAACCCGAGCCGATTCATCGACGACAACGGAAGGATACGTCGCCCGGAATTCTTCATGCCAGTGCTGGCGCGCATGGAGATTGTTCCTCGTGCATAATGCACCAGTTCGACGTGCGAGAGGAGGCGCGGCGCCGCCGTCTCTGAGAGGAACGGTGGGCGCGACCATAGCGCCGCAGGCTTTCCGCGTGGTTCGTGCCACGGTCGCGGACGGCGGCGCAGGCGGCGCGGCCGTGGCGCTGGCTGCGCTCGCGCCGCCGCCCGCCGCGGACGCGCTCCACGTGCGGAACGTGGCGCCAACCAGCGGGCTGCCCCCGCACTCACGCCGCCCACCAGTATCAGAGCGCATCGACCACGAATTAATATTATTTACCTTTAGTTTAAGTGATGACGTCCGTCGAGGCTGTGCATAAAGTGTTCAATTAGAGTTAACCATATAGAGTTAGTTTAGTTATATTAATGACTTCATCGTGACTCCCATCGCAGAGATTATAAAATAAAGCGGAAGCTTACAGTATTATCCGACACTAGGTCGCCTGTTCGCCTGCGACGTAACCGCCGTGGATACGAGCCCTACGATAGCATTAACTATATTTATGATAAGATGTTTCGAAGTCGGATCGTAAGTTATATCGTACCAAAACGTACCATTGTATTCTAGTTCATTGCCGATACTGGGTCGAGAATCGATAAAGGTCGACTCCGAGAGTGCCCCAAAACGCGTGATCTCAGTGTGTCGTGGGCGTCCGTTGTCCCGTCGGCCGTCAAACGGCGGCCGTGACTGTCGATTCTGTCGGTATCTTTATCTTGTGTTATCGTTTAGATTGTAAACTTCGTAAACTAGTCTAAGGCACAAACGAACTGTATTATGGAAGTGTCTCTTCGAAGTTGTACGACTTAAGTTGCCACTTTTGCCTACGGTTATATTAATTTAATGTTGTGTACGGGAATGTTATCGATAATGATTTAGAATTGTGTTGTTTAAAGTTGAACTCACCGGTATTTTAATTATTCAGTCGAATATTGCTTTGTAAATATTGCGTTTTATTTGTTTCTGACCTGAAAATCATGTTATAGAAATATTAAATTTTGTTGATATAGAACTGGTCTATCATTGAGCTGCCTTTGATTTTACAGCATTGTGTTTGAGGAACAATTAGCAACGAAAGCGATCACCCTCGTCTAGAAATTTTCTGCTTTAAAACATATTTAGTCATGTCATGAAATGGCAACATTTCCGCGTGCTTTTCAATCACTGAACTTTAGAAAACAGATATAAATTGTTTCAATCATTATTAGTAACTCGTTTAAAATTTGATCATGACTGTAACTAGGAATGGGAAAATATGATGATTTCCTACATTTATTTTCTAATAGCGATACATCACAGAATCAGTGGTGTGTAACTAATATTTCACTCAATTTAAAAAATGGAACTTGGTTTAATCGTCAAATAAATGTTGTAAAGAATTTTACTTCAAATACATAACACCAAATAAAAGACTTCAAATAAAATGATATCTTATTCCAACCTTACACTAGCGTTTATTTATTCAATGTAATAATAAGTATTGTTGTGTCGCTTAAATATCGTTTACTAAATCACATTTCTGTTATATTCTTTTACTTCTAAATGAGAATAAAAAGATATTATCATCATTATCTATTATTAACTTGAAATTTATCATGTTTAAGTAGTAATATATAAATATTTTCCTCTTCTAATCATTAGGAAAATTATTTCTTTTCTTTTATTTTTATGACATAATAATATGAGCATTTTATGAATTACAAACTTGTTTTTATTTATTTTATATAGAGATTGAAGTACCATTTTGATGAGATTATTTAAAAATGTAATATCCTTTTTTAATATCGATCAGCTTAGACTATGATTCACAAACAAAAATTTTGATCAATAAATGTTCCTCTTCTCTAAAATTTGTAAGCCAAAGAACCTAAAAATAGTGTATAATCATAGGAGATCTCATATGTCACAGGAACATATCAATAAGTTATGAGGCATTTACAACTTAAGCAATAAAATGATATTTATCATTGCACTATTTTTCAATCTTCAAAAATTTGAACCACCAACAATAGTTCTAGTTATTTTCTGGATTTATGACTGAGACTCGCACTAAACCGGTTTTTTTATTTAAATTTTAACGCGTGATCCACGTGCCATCAGAATAATTAGGATCTTTTGTATCCTTATATCTATATCGTATTTGATATCCTAATATGTCATTTACTACATCACAGGTAGCTTTTTGTCAGTAATCTCCTGTCACTCACTTATGACAAATATACTTGAGTAACTGATTTTTTAAAGCTTTTTGACTTCTACGATAATAACCAAGTCTGTTTCACAAAAAGTATAGAGCTTAAAAAAAATATAAGCATCAAATTTACATATTTATAATGCGATTGAGACAAGATAATGAGAAAGTTTTAAAGCTAAAACGTCAATATTATGATATGTGATACTTGAGTAGGTTTTGCATTGAACACCGACAGACAAATAACACTGTTGAGATTAAAACAAACCACACGTATTCAAAAGAAACTTTATTTATATTAATAATTAGCTTGAAAAGGGTTACTGCTATCTAAATAATGCTCTACAAATGAAACGCATGATCCAGTTCTATAAACCATAATCATATCTTCTCGCAATGGTATAGTACTTTGGGCGGCGCGAGAGTCACACCCACAGTGCCGAGTAAGTCTTCGGCGGACGGGGCATCTCCGGCGAGTCGGACTCGCCAACCACGAAGGAGCCTCGTCAGCACTCCGCACGACACCATACGCGACAGCTCGTCGCCGGGACATGCGCGCTTGCCTGGAAAACGTAGATGTACGTTAAACTATATGTTTACGAGATTTGCAAAGAAAACTTAAGAGCCGTCAACATACAGAAATGCAGCGGTAATTCTGAATGTCTATAATTCATTTATCATTGTTTATATTTAAATTTAGCTTCTTCGATAACCCATTAGACGGAGAAGTCCCATTATAAAAAAATGTTGTTTCGATGGAATATCTGTTAAACAATATCATCCTCGCGTTAAATATTTAACATTCATTTACGTATTCCAATGACGTAATTGTTTTCCATGTTGTGGTATTCTAAATCACTGTCTATTCACTTATTAGATACGTAAATTGATAGAGGTATACGCTCATTGAAAAATAAGAAATAATTTAATTAAAAGATAGGCCCCTACAAACAAATATACTATAAGTGAAAATTCGACGGTTTTAATATTTTGTTTTTTTTGCGACGATGATATTTTTTCCTAAAATCGTATCGACCGACTTTGGTTTAATATACGTAATCATAAAGTTACGCATTCTCAATTACATAACAGAAATAGCATTACGTAAATTAAGTCCATGTTTAAACGACATTTATTACATCGTACTTCTCAAGGAAATAATAGGATCACAGATCATCACCTTATTATTCCACTAGATTCTACTCTAGTCACTACGGTTCTTTCAAACCATACCATTTTCTCACATCACTATTTTAATATTATTTCAAGGAGAATTCATACCTACTACATAAAATAGCGTTTCCACTACACTACTTGAGTTTTCATGTTTCTTCTGTCACACCAAACTTTCACCGCCATATGTGAAAGAAAAATCATCGACTCTGTGTAATGTTGCGAACTGCGATTGCAAGCTAAATATAGAACTACAAAACTATTCCCCTATGAAAAATATCAGTAGCGTAAACAAACCACCCCGCGTGCCCTGCCTTTGCTTCTGTCGGTGCTTTTGATGTGTGTTTACATTTTATTTTTAAATGAAATTATTTTGTGGGGTGGAATTTTGGAAAGACAACAAATCTTGTTTAATTAAGACAAACATGACATTTTTACGTATTGTTTGTGTGATTTAACGAGCTGTTTATATTCCAAGAAAATTCTAGACCGCCATTCGGTAAATAAAAATAGTAAAGTAGGAGTTGAATTTTATTTCTGCGATTAGTGCGTTCACAAGTTAAGTGCGATCAACAATAAGAATTAAACTAATTCTGTAGCGATCTATTGTCACTCTGTAATTTTGAATATACACCTTTGCTTTTCTACGTCTCTGTTTCAATTTTCGAACCCTTGATAGAATTATATGTAATAATACTCTGATATTTAAATGCGTTTCTCGCAAAAACTTTTTATTTTAGTACTAACAATTAAGGCCCCATTAATTTTTTTCACATTTACTCTGCTTTCAATTACTTCATAACAAATATTCCAAACTAATCAAAATATCCATTTTAATTACAAAAAAAAATAAACTTTAATTGTGATACAGAAGAATAAGCAAGTATCGTACGCATTAAATTAAGTAAGAAATTGACTTCTTAACAATGATAAATTTCAATATACATTTGTATATATAAAATGAATGGGACAACGCAATGATAATAACAATAAAGTAGAAAATTTTTTGGTCACTTTTAAATTAATATTCAGTCATTATCTTTCGAATGTCATTCACGTGCGGGTTAATGGCATAGTAATCGCCACAGACGCAGACGGCGACTTCTTGGGAAATCACTGCGTAAACAGGATTTTTTTAGTTTCGATACATACTAATGAACTTTGAAACTTGCAAACGGGAGCCGTCTCATGCCGATCGCCATTTTTTCGCACGAGCGCGCGTATCGTAATCAAAATAAAATGCGATCAGATTTGCCTCTGGTAAGAAAACAAAATAAAAAGTGAGATTGTTAATATTACAACTTTTATATGTTACAGTCTTCAATTTTGTGATGAAGCAAATATTTTACAGTAATAAGCCGTCGTTTAATCGATTTTTCTTAATTGAAACTTTACTCATTGTGTTTAATAACCCTAAATAAGAAATAAATATGTAGATCTATAATATGTGAACGAGTCGGGGAAAATATCATTACCTGTTTAACTTTTTTTTGTACTTTTTCAAATTTTAACTGTAGAAAATGACACATTTTCTCTTATTGTAAATGATATTCATGTTGTTTAAACCATTCGTTTTATTGATATTAATGTATTAGTCTTCTTAATATAAACGCCAGCCTTTTACAAGCAAAAAACTTCACGTTCTTCATGTCGATAAGACAAAAATACAAAACCGTAACCATACCTCACATTAAATAATTCAAAACGTAAGTTGCCAATTAAGCACAAAATTTTCCACCGGATCCGAATAAAAATTATCTATCTTAAAACCTACAAAAATCATCATTGTCGACACAGCCATTAACTGTAAAGTTACAAGTAAAATTATTAAAACTGATTCGATCTCAAGTACTACCTGTCTGAAAGGGTATAAATTCTTGCGGTTTGAGGCTGCCGTCGGGCGCGAGGAAACGGCTCGGTCGAAACCGGTCGGGCTCGGGCCACACGTGCGGGTCCATGTGCAGCCCACTGCAGCGCCACCACCATGGCCCCGGGGATGCGGTAGCCAGCGAGCTGGGTGTCCCGAAAACAGAGGTTGACTGGCCACCTGCATGTGCGGACGGTGTTCGCTTAGCTCGTACGTACACTGTCGTACACCGGGTAAGCTAAAATTCTCAATTCCTCTTATGTGCTTGACCATTTCGAGTATCGCGTATATGTTTGATTGTATACGATTAAAATATTCAAAGGAAAAAACTATTTTTCCTCTATATTTTCTAAATTAATATAGTTATATATTATCTACATTTAATTATTTATATTTACTCAGAAATTTATAAAATAAGTTTAGAGTACTAGGACTCGTGCCGTGGTGAACTTGGCTGCAGTACGAAAACAGACCAGCTAGACCGGTGAGAGTACCACACTCACAGGATTCAGACGTGAGTTAGAGTTCCGGTGGACCGCCCCTCGTCGTCGTATAACAAGTCGTTTAACAATTCTGTTAATTTTGTCAATTATGTAAGAAATTATTCTAAGTTATTTAAGTGTAGCACATACACGCTTAAATACTGCAAAATCTATGTTTGTCAGTAATAAAATAAAAATAGCACCGATAATATAAAACTACTTAGAATATAATCAATTATGAAACTGGAAAAACATACACCATCACACAGAATTTCAGTTAAAAATTGATGATAAAATTTTAAACTTAGACAAAGAAATTGCTTTTGCTTTTGAAAAGTTCTTTGCGAGCATTCCAATTTCAACTACACAATCACTAAAATCATCACCTACTTCCGCTGAATCTCTGTTAAAGCAAAATACTTGTGACAATGTGTTTGAATTTACTCATGTCAACTATAACGTTGCCATTCAAATGTATCGTATAAAATGAAAAGAACTAATCTTGGTGCCCTTTCCGTAAAATAATAGATTCAATAATAAATTGCATTTATATATGCTTAGTAGTGGTTTTATAATAGCCTTATGTTTCCTGACCTAAAGAAGCAGTAAAGTAGTTCCATTATTTAAATCCAGTAGTATATCTGATCCTTCTAATTCTAACGATATCAATACTATCGACACTCAGTATTTTTGAAAAACTTATTTTAAGTCAATTCTTACATTATTTTTATAATAAAAACTCAATGAACGTTAAACAATGTGGATTCACAAAGGGTCGCTCAACAACTGAAGCCGCTGTGGAGCTTATTCAACAGATTTTTGATGCCTGGAAGGATTCACGGGACGCAATCAATGTCTTTATGATCGATTGTGTTCATCACGACACATTGATCAGGAAACTATATCATTATGGTGTCACGGGTCGATCACTTGCACTTCTAGAGTCTTATTTAAGAGGTGAAATTCAAAGAGTTGGTGTTAATGGTGAGAGGTGGTCGGGATCTACAGTCCATATGGGTGTACGGCAGGGTTCAATTCTTGGACCATTTCTATTCCTAGTTTACATTAATTATCTACCATATCTTGTTAAAGATGGGCATGGAATTGTACTTTTGCTCTTTACTTCTAATATTGATAGGCAACAACCAACTAACCAACACCGTCAAAACGACGCTTTTTGACGAAGTAAACAGTACTATCTCTGAAGTAGTTGAATGGTTTAGTATTAATAATCTTCTTTCAATGAGAGGAAAACAAAACTTGTTCAATTTTCTTTGACTAAAGCTAAACCGGTCAACGACAACGTAATGGGATACGTGATAGTGGGTAACGAGATACTGGATAATGTGGACACGACCTTATTCCTTGGTCTCACTTTCGATGCTAATTTGCATTGGAATTCTCACATTACCAGTTTGCATGAAAGGCTTAGCTCTGCAGAATATGCAGTGAAAAAATCAGCGACTTATAGATGAAAGCATCGCGAGACTAATTTATTTCAGTTTTTCATAGTCTCATGACCTATTTTGCTATGGGGTCACTCAGCCGATATTAACACAATTTTCGTGTTATAAAGCGAGCTATTCGTGCTGTTTATGATTTGAGACCAATGGCATATCTTAGAGAAAAATTTAAGGAAATTAATGTTTTAACTTTTAGCATCACAATACATATATGAAAATCTGTATATGTGAAAACATATAAAATCGTTCCAAAAGGAGCGACATCTATAACATTAACTCTAGACATAAGAACGACTTTTCTGCTCATAAAACCCGTCTAAGTAAAGTTAATAAACCGTTTAAGGGTAATGCTTTTGTCATAAGATCCCAGCTGAAATTCACAATTTGCCATTTTATGAATTTAAGAGTTTCGTTAAAATAATTATATGGGACTATTATACCGTGTCTGAATATGTTAATGAAAACCCCATGGGATTGAACTGCTCGGCTATCAGGTTGCTTTATATTATTATTAAGTGTTGTACTAAATTGTTGATTATTCAATATTTTGTATCGATGAGTAAAAAGAGCAAACCTTTAGTTTCTAGCCCATTCTTTCATGGTGAATCAGGATTTGGAATGGGTGGTAATTTTAATGTCAAAACAGTTGTTTATGACGCATTTCAAGTGTAATTTTATTACCTACGAAATCAAGATATTTTGATTTAATTTGCCTGCAAATTCTTCTTACTACGTTCTATGGGATTGTGAGTGTCTATGAGCGGCAATGACCACCTACTCTCTGGTAGCTTGCAAGTTTATGTGTCCTTCGAAAATGCTATAAAAGTTCGATTTTTCAGCTCGTTATGATTTTCTGAATTTGTAACTATCATCTGTTAGCTTTTAACCACCCCAAATCCATGAAAATCAAAATGCGGATAATTTTAAGTAAAATTACGGGTTCCAAAACTTGTATTTCAGAGGGAAATTTACTTGAACCATTGATGCGATTTAGCAATCTCATTATTGATGGTCACTTTAAATTAAAAGCGAAACACTCAAATGTCATGTTTACCTGAAGACAGCCGTGCGGTACACCGAGGGGCACGATCGAGCGAATCCGTTGGGTCTCGCAGACGGCGGCCATTAGCGCGGAAGCCGTTCGCAGTCTACTGGTTCTTCTTCAGGGTACACCGTTTGAATTTCATTCCGTATCGATTCCTAAAAATCGAGAAGTTCGATACAATTTGGCAAATGCGTCTCCTCGATCATTATTAGGTATGATTCAAGAAGCTTAATTTGCACGTCAGCACGCACAAGACGTTCCCATTCATTAGAAGCGATCGATCTCTAGTCGGACGATTGTCTTGAACGAAAAAAGCCATTGTAACGTCGAGCAAATCGACCTTTAACCAATCTAATAAATAAAGGAAATCGTACATCCGGCGCCGGCAGAGACAAAGGCCTAACCTGTTCGTCGGGATGCAACGCCATGTACAGCAAGAACCAGGCGAGCGACACGGCGCTGGTGTCGAGGCGGCTCCGAACATATCCGCCAGAAAATAAAGCATTTGCTCGTCCGTGACGAAACGCGCCGATTCTTCTTTGGCCTCGAACCTCCTCTGTTCCGAGAGGAAGTTGTCTAATATACAATCGCCGTCGGTGGGCTTCAGGATTTCAGGGTCAGTAGTGTTTCTCGAGCGTGGCCGCGTGCTTGCTGTACCTTGACGCACTCGAGCGGGCCGGCCGCGGCGCGTGCCGCGCACCGCTGCCCTGGCTGCGACAGGTTCAACATCTTACGACGACGCGCTACTATGCTGGCGTATAACCGGTGCGTCTGCGCTTGACCTCTCACTATCACTTTGATAGTTTTTGCGTCCTAGAGAAAAATCTGAAAAGAGTAAATAATTTAATGAATAATTACTTGCGGCAATTAGGCAGATAAAATATAATAAATAGACATGTATCTACCTCACGAAGGGCAGAAAATTAACAGCTCCCGCCATCCCATTTCATGGCATCCTTCTTCTTGTATTTGCCTTAGCCAAAACCAAGTCTTGTCTTCAGATGGAAATTTGAACCGAATATAATTTCGTTTATGACATGCCCGATGGAATTAGTGATCATATTACTAAGATCTATGGGCTTCCCTGATTTATGTGCTGTCTCCACGTCCTAGCAAAACACACGTTATTATATAAATAAAGAAAGTCTTAAACTATTACCACAACCACTAAAACTACTGCTAATAATCTAGCGTTTGAGTTTAATACAACATGTTACGTCAGATATAAAGAGTACACTAATAATTACATAAATCATATGCGAACCTAATAAGCAAAGGTTTTTTGATTTGGTAATTAGTGACACTACAAAACCATTATACCAAACATAACACACCTTCGAAATTAATTACTTTGTTATAATTTTGGTAACGAAACTGTATTTTTAGTATAACTTACTTAGTTTGAAACTGAAAGCATTTTAACTAAAAAATACAACTTTTGAAATTTTACTTAACAGTCTCTTATACGTCTAAGTGTACAGATAATAAGACAGCTGCAAAAAGATAGACAGAGCATAACATAAGATATCATTTCATTTCATTTCACTGCATGTCACTTCGCCCTCGCACCGCCGCGTGAAGCGCATAAGAATAGGCGTTCTTTTGCAGTTTTGACATTTGACGTTTCAGATCCTTTAAGGATCGAAGGGCAGATGCAGAGGGTTCCGCATAGGATGCACGCGCAATAACAATATTATCGTTCGATGGGAACGACGCGATTGCATCGTCGTTATGTTCGTACCGTAAAGAAGGAATTAGATCTTTCGTATCTTTTTCTTTCTTTTTGTTGTCGTACGTCTGTCGAATAAAAAATAAATAAACGCACCCGCGTTCCCGCTAATAGCGGCAAAATGAAGCGGTTCAACATGCAAGATGCGAGTTTTACAATGCCGTACATTAAAACGAATGAGTCGACGAAATCCGACGGACCGGCGGCGCGATAGCGTGCCGCACCGCGCGGCGCACGGCCGGACGGCTGCAACATTTGTCAGTGACACCGGAAAGGTCACTTGGACACATCGTTCGCGTGGTCGGGTTTTGCGGCTGTTAACCATCTCGTATTGTCCGCGGCGGCGCAGGCACCTGGCGATTAAGTTTTGTTTACGTGGCGAAACGAGAGAATGTCAGAGGCGCGCGCGTATCCTGTGTCGCCGGCTGCGACTTTCGGACGCGGCCTTCGGTGCGTTACGATCGAATATTTTAACGATATTCCGAGTGCGGTATCTATAATATTTTATGTTCTGAACGACCCGGTCACGGAAAAGATTAGACTCGTATTCGAAAATGCAAAGCGCACGAACGATTTCGACGCGTTGTTTGTGAAAAAAAAATCGAGATGCGATTCGTCTACGAATGAAATGTGCTCGATCACCTGCAGCAGTTCGGTCGCGCCGACGGCGATCCGTTTCGAGGTCTCTCACGGGAGGCGCTGTGCTTGCTCATACCGAAACTTTTAACCAAGTAGTGAGGAGTTTCCTTTGATCCTTCCACAGTGGTCCTTCGGCGCATATGATTCCTGCAAAACCGAAAATAGGCTAATAAATGACGTTACAGTGACTTAAATACTTACGTAAGTAGAAACGAAGTCCTCACCTTTACCGTTCATTATCCCGTGGGTCAGAAACAGCGCGCCCGTCCAGAAAACGTTTCTTTGCTGAACGCTTCTCTGACGAGTCTGTGATCTGTCAGTACCACCGTAAAAACGTTGCCCATTTGGACACTGTATATAGACCCGTACGTTTTCGACAGTTCGGTCAGACTCAGATGCGGAAGCTTGGCGTTCAAAATGGCAAATAACCTAAACGGGCACCCCAGGGGCCCGGTGGTGCTTTGCCATTCTTTGAATTTCTTGAATATCCAGTATCCGAGGACCAAGGTTATTAGCCACAGTAAAATCAGATCCATGTTGTGCTTAAAATAAAATAAAAATATATCTTTAAAATTTTAATATCTTTTTAGTTTCTGCGACGTATAAAATTACACATTTGAGTGAAATTGAATCTAACTCCGTGCGTAAACGGTCCTAAATACAGCACACAGTCGCGATTAGAGTCGTATTTTATTATCGAAATTGAACATTAGCACGCTGACTTTACTAAAGGTTTTACAAAACACGTTACTAAAGGTTTAAAAGTTTGTTTGACGGAAGACGATCTTTGATGCAATATCAGGTATACCATATAACGTATATTAACGATTCATTAAATAGCATATATCAATTGAAAACTAATGCGTTTATCTATAATATTAAAAATAATTAAACGACAAATACTCTTCACAAAGTCGAATTATTCCCCGAATATATAAATAATTTTGTACTTATATGCCACGACGTTTCGTTTTTGCCTATGTTTTTACCTCTATATCAGATTAGCATATCAACAACTCGTCCATTATTTATAGTATTACAGTTAGTGGGCAGTTGGCGTTGTGTGCAAAACGCGTGACTGTACTTCGTATTTCGCTTTGAAATACATATAATGTATTTTCCGCGTTTACTGTACCATTTGTTATTTCGTTGTAGCGATTACAAAGTTACGAATATTTACTTGATTAGTAGAAATTTCCAAAATGACTTTTAGCGTCGTGATATACATTAAGTTATTCCATGTTCATCTGAATAATATAGGCTACCCATTTGGAAAAAATATATAATTGATTTAATAGTTAAGCCAGTAAAACGAGAACAAAAAATAAACCAAAGAAAAAGCAAATTCACCATTACATTTATATGTATTTTGTAAGAGTTAAATAAAAATGTAGTTTAAAACTAAAACACGCTTTAGTAATAAATCGAACCAAAAAGTAAAAAAAGTTCTTAACATAGGAATAAAATAACGAACAAAAAATATTAGTGTTATTGTGAATAAAGCTTAGAGCGTTTTGTGCCATATATTTAGTAATTATTTTTGACTATCGTACCGATCGAATATTATTGAGAATTGATGTATCGAGCACCCCAATTTAAGTTTATATCTTTCCTTTCCATTTGATCTAACGCGTCACTATTACAGTACAACCCACGAAACTTTGTAGCCTGGAAGTTCGTCACGAAGGGTCGCAATGACTAAAATAGGAACGCGGCGGAGAAGAAGGAAGGATCGAGAGCGTAATACCTGCGCAATACATCATTCGTATTTTTATGAAATTTCAAAATTTCGATTTTTTCTCAAATTTATTATTTTTTCCTTTAGCAAAAAACTTTTAAAATTGCTAATTTTTTAATGCTTTACGTAACTAAACTTCTTTTTAAAGTTTCATTTCCAAATTTTACAAATTTCATATATTAAAATTTTACAAAACTTTATTTTTCAAAATAGGAAATTGCATTGCCATCAGTCCTTGATAAATCTACAAAGTTTAAATGAAATCTGACCATTTGAAGTGGATCAAAATCAAAGTCCAAAGGAGTCGGTTACAAACATACATACCTACATACATACAGGTGAAGCTAATAAAATCGTGTTAAAAAAGCCAGGCCTCAGAGCTGGATATCGGATACTTTTGGCGATTTCTATTTATATTTCTAAACACGTATCTTACAGGTATTATGATAGCGTATCATAATATTATAATCACTAGATACCAGAAAACATCCGAATAAATATCATCGATTACACTGATAAACAGTAAATTTTAAAAAATCAAGTCATATTTTCAAAACACTACCACCCGCGTATAAACCTCATACTTAGTTTTGTTCAATCACCCTCAGTTTTCATAAAACATCGACTTACCTGATTACGCGAATTTTGCTTACCGACGTGTTTCCATAAATTAACGAAAAATATTGAAAAACAGTTTTTTTCTTGAGATTAGTGTTATATATCATACTAAGATGCCGAGAGTGTGTAAACCATCCTGATAACTTCTGTTATATTTGCGGTCAACTTACTGTTAAACGTCAACGTCGTAGTTTGACACCATTAGTTCAAAACTATTATTTAAATTATTTTGGTTTTCCGGTGCGAAATTTGAACAAAACCTGGACTCCTAGTATTTGCTGCACAGTGTGTCACTTTATTAACATCATGGGCTAAAGGATCTCGTCATATGCCGTCTGCAGTTCCAATGATATGGGCCGAACCGAAAGACCATGTATCAGATTGTTATTTCTGCCAAACTTCTATAAAAGGTATTAATCACAAATCTAGGAACTCTGTGAACTATCCAAATCTACAATCTGCTCAAAGACCTATCCACACAGTGATAATTTACCTGTTCCTCAACGTCCAGTAAACATGGATGACGTGACCGAAGAAAGTGTAAAAAAAATTCCCAAACATCAGTGATGCCAAAATAAAAGAAGGAATCTTTAGGGCCACAAATAAGAAACCTACTGGCTGATGAAGAGTTTGAACAAAAACTTAATCCGATTGAAAATCCGCATGGACATGTTTTCGAAATGTTGTTCGTAATTTTCTTGGAAGCCACAGGGCCGAAAACTATGAAGAGTTAGTTAACAACCTCTTAGTGGCTTACAAGGACATGGGATGCAATATGTCGCTCAAAATTCACTTACACTCGCATTTGGATTTTTTCCTCAAAACTTGGGAGCGTTAGCGATGAACAGAGCGGTTCATCAGGACATATCCAACATGGAAAAAAGGTATCAAGGCAAGTGGAGTCCGAACATGTTAGCTGACTATTGTTGGACACTCAAAAGGGATGTACCTGACGCTAAATATTCCCGAAAATCCTAAATAAAATACAAGTTATTTTTCTTCATTTGAGACATTTTTTTACCGTTTTACTTAAAAGATTAATTGCTGCTAAAAAATTGAGGGTGATCGAAATTTTCTAAAAAATAGATTAGTTACAGATTAGTTGTAGATACAAAATTACCCATTCAATTCCATTTAACTTTCATTAAGGTCATTTTGTATATCAGTGTTATTATTAAAACACGATAAACGACAATAGATATTTGGCATTATATCTCCCATGAAATAGAGCCGGACCTATTCGAACGCGACCGAAGCGAAGCGCGCAGGCTACCAACACAACGGACGAACACGTGACGCATGCGTGACGCTATCACGAATCAAACGAGTTATTGTCCGGCGGCCTCTAAAAAACGAACCAACCTGGACGTGTTGCAAGGAATCGGAATCGTTTAGCGGCTAAAAATATTAGTCGTAAAGTACCTTATAACCTCCGTCGACGAAGGCGAAATTGACGAAAACTCGCAGTCGAAAAGCAGACCCGGCGAAACGTGCGTGCCCGCGCTGTCGCCGTCCGCCCCCGCGCCGCCAGCTCAGTCAGACCTCTGCTTACGCGAGCCGGCGCCGGACGACTGTCACGCTGGCCGGCGACTTGTTTGCGCTTTTGTGCGATCAAAAATTATAATCGGTCAGTTATCTTTCAGGTATTCAGAATCTAAATAGAATTCGACGATTTGCTATTTAAATCCCAGACAAACACCGTTCAGGTAGCGCTGGTGGTGCGAGACCGATGACGGTCCAACGATTTTATATGCTTCGAAACGATTTGATTTGCAGAGTAAGTTTGGATTATCATAATGGCCTGTAAACCGTTCTTTGCGTTTATCTAAATAATATAAACAATAGCGGGACGCTAAAATAGAATTATAATGTAGCTAATATTATACAAATGCTCTGCCGTATGTCATTAATAAAATCTTCCATGGTTACTAACTTAATCTTATTCGTTGGTTTTCAACCGTCGACAGAACTTCGTAATTTGGAACCTAATCTGAATTGTTGGTCACAAAAATATACATTGATTAACTATTTTTATATATGACGATATTGTTTACTATACTTATCTCATTATTTAATAAACTACAATAAATTTCGAATTCTGTGCCTAAAGATCACAGACGAAGAAGGCTGTGAAAATACCTTGAAATCTATTTATTTGTCTGTTAATGTGTTACTGAAAATTCCACATGTTTTGTAGGCAATCTCTTCAAATATTGTCTTCTGGTGATGATGAATTTCAGATACTGTATTGTTATAAACAAAAATTTTAACAAAAAAACTGACTTCAAAACAAAATCTATTCCAAAACAAATTAATATGCACAAAAAAGTAAAACAACATTGTATTCTACAACTTAATAATCAACTTACTTTTTCTACTCATCAATTTGTAGGAATGATCTATGTGTTTACTCACCCAAGGAGGTATGTAGATACCCACCCACTTCAAATTTAACTCAACACATACCTATGAATAACAAACAATGATCAAAATATTTTAGAGTTCTCCCAAGTAAAATAAAATCAAAATACTACTTAAAAGTCAATCAAATTATTTCAATAATATAATGTAGTTTCAATTATTGTTATTTTTGGAGTCGGTGTCTCATTGCTAGATTTATTATAATGTTTCATGGCTAACACAATGGTTATAAACAAAATATTAAGTATTCGGTGTCGCTCAAATATTTTTATGGTTTAAAAGACCACGACAAACTGTTCCTAGGTTGATTATCAAATTTGTTATATAAAATGATAGGAAATGTTTTGCTTTTCTTAAAATTTAGCGTTAATTTGTTTCATAAACTGGACTTTAAACATAACTTGAAATGAATAAAAGTTTCTTACGGGAAATGGAGCACATAACAATAGCAAAACACATTTATGTACTCAGCATAGTGTGGATAGAGATGAAATTTGCTACAAAAACATTAGGCCACTGGTCATGTGGATCTCGATGAGCCTTGTGGAAACTCATTATTTTGTTGCTGTTCTATGTATTGATCTATCAAATAGATTCTATTCTGGGTGTAGCAAACGATCCATTATTAGCCTGCATTTCTTTGTCAAAGAGAGGGCTTATTTTAAAATATTTTTTTTGTTACTGAAATTGAATACATTCTGCAAAATGAATAAAATCATTTATATGAATGAATAAAACGGAAGGTCTGTTAAGGCGAACCTCCGAAACCGCTCAACGGATTGTAAACAAATGCAGAAGTAGATGGTCTTGTGGATACGAAATGGATAATTTTCAAACGAAAAATATGTAGAAACACTAGAAGAAAATAAAAATGTCTGAGGGAGGAGCCAGATCAACGTCGGAAATATTGGAATAGAGATTAAAACTGGGATTCAAATTGAGGAAAAAATTGGTTTCAGAAACAAGCAAACTGGGTGAGAAATGGCTAGTTTTTAATAAAATAAAATGTTATGCAATCTTAATTTTCTAGAATGGAAACTGTATCCTCATAACTATTTATAGATATCTCCTAGACATGGCAGTAAAGATTTGAAATATGCAATACTATTTTTTCTAATTCAGAGCTATAATTTAAACTGCATCAGAAAATATTTTTCATCAGCTTGTAGTATTTATCCCAGACAGACATACTTAAATGTAAATGTCAAATGACTATAACAATATAATCAGTCGACTGCCCTCAAACTGTGGATTTATTGCGTTTTGTGACTCCGTCTATGGATATAAAAGCCAAGCAACACACGGACAATTAATCGAAAATAACGAACAGGAAGTACATGTATATTGAAATAAAGTGTGATCAAGTTTAATTACTGAGTTCATATTTCTTATTGTAAATAATGTTATGAATTAAACGAAAAAAAATTAACTGATGAGCGATGAATTTCATATAAACAGTTTTCAAACAAAACAAACATAGTGTAATTCGTTATGGCTAATGCTGTTAATGAAAAAGACCAACTTCTGTACTTTTTAAATTCATTTGTACACTCTTTTGTTACCCCACTCGGTGGTAGAATCATAAAATAAGAAATAAAAGAAGACAGAAAAATGAAAGTTAGCTGCAGGCTGTATGAACTCATGTTAGTTTCTAACACAGATTGGCTCTACTGGGGATGCAATGCAGAAAAAGTGCATCTTGTACTCCATGTGACTCTATCTCGAAGAAAGTCTGTAAAGAAGAGCATGTCTAATGAAAACAGATAAAGCTAACGTGACGTAAATCGAATGATTTTAAAAGGGTCATTTTACGGATAAAAGTGATGTCTTATTTTGCTAGAAAATTCGTAAGTTACAAAATATGTAGCGGAATTTTTTTACGGCAGTGACCTACATCTAGGTATTAGAAAAAAATGAAGTAGTTCAAATACGTAAAGTTAATAATGGCAGTCAACCCATAGGGAATTTTAGCAGCTTATTTTAATCCATGTATCAAGGTTCCTGTAAAAAAATCACTTACCAGGTATTTTATCAAAGGTTAGTTTTTGTCAAATTTCTCTCGCTTATATGGACAAATGAGGAATTGATTTTTTTAGTTTTTGATTTATAACAAACAAACATAAATATCCTTTCTTTATGTCTATAGCTTGCAAATCTGTTGTTAAAATTGTACATAATTTTTGAATAAACTTAATAAACTGTTATATCTTTATTGCGTAGATCTCTCACCATCCGTTGCAGGGGCCCATCCAATTCCCGACTTTTTATTTCAGATGACAACTCGAGCCCTACCGGCTGGCCCCGTACGGATTCTATTCGCTAATGAGCGTAAGCGCTAATGCGGCGATAAGCTATCGATGCGAGACAGTTTAACAAAATTTCTGATAAATTCTATATCCCCTCCTAAGTTTATTAATTTGTGAACTCTATTTGTATAGATTTGTAGACGTCTATTTATTATTATTGTATGAATAGAGTGGATAACGCATGCATAAAATGATCTACTACAGAAACGTAATTTAAAAAACACTCTTGAATGTATACGACTTCGCTGTTAACATTTACGTATTACAATAAACAATTCGTTGTACCTCGGCCGACTGGCAATGCCGTTCTCGCATAAGCGTGGAATGGTTTCAGAGAATTAGCATCTCTTGTTACCGTAATTAAAGGACACCAAAGTCTACTGGCCATGTTACTTTTTATTTATATCAACCGTCAAATACGACTGTAAAACCTTGGTTTTATCTGCAAGAACAAGGATAACGTTCTACATTGTTCTAGAAAAGCTATGAGTTTTATTCCAGTTTAGAGGGTATACCGAAATATCCGGATATAAAATTTGTAAAATTCCATGTTGTCTATGATTGTTTGAAGTTAGGAGCACAGTTTTTCGAGTTTAATATATGACGAAATCTCTTCAACTGTTATGGCTGATTCGGTGCCACGATTGGCGACATATTATCTGTTACAGCAAATTAAGACGAATAGCAGTGTCAGTAAGAATATCTCGATGACTACTACACGGCTATTGGATCAAAACAATTATATTATTGAGGATCAAATTATTCTTACGTTATTACTGAAGCACAAACTCCTGTTATCGTTTCATTTTAAGTTGAAGACCGTCGTGGCTAATTCTAAGATTACGCCTGGGACAGCTTAATATGCTCTACGAGGTTACAGGGCGAGTGGTTTTAAACAGATTTGATTTGAACATTCACTGATGGCTTCACCCATGAGCGGGTTACGAATCGGGACCTTCTGGTTTAAAAACAACACTCTTAGCCACCCGACCACCACCTACCTCTGCGTTTATGAACTACGGGTGTACCTATACCTATCGAGATGGATAAGTGTTCTCAGTCGATAGAAAAGGATATATTCAATGTTATGAACCTTGTCTGTTTAACAATAACTAGAAAATAACTGATTCAAGAAACACTGCTAATTTGAAACTTTGAATTACCTCTAATATGTCTTTGCAATCCCAGTGCCTCAGTCGAGGCTTAAGGCAAGTATGCTTTGATTATGGGTACCTTTAAACGAATATTTAGAAAACTGTTATACCTAGCAAACTCAAAAAATTCTTGGTATACAAAATATGTTCTGAGTTCTACCGTAGGAAAGCTTAAATACACAGCACGTTCTTTATGATAAAAATACTAGTACGTCACTTAAAACACTAATACCAATAAATTTCTAACAGGACAAACGATAAAAAAAAAAATTTAAATATTATTAGTAAAATATAATTATACAGAGTTGGCCTTAAGCATTTTTGTTTATAATAAATAGTTTTCTCATTATAAATAAAAACTAAAATGTCGCTTACGACAAAAGTTCTGCGTAACTAAATGACAATCCATCTTCCTTACTCTGCCGCTTTAAGTCGATTCTCCTTCTCACAAAACAGTGTAAGTGACGCGTTGCGTTTGGCATTGCACTTGGCCCAATATTTTTAATAAAATTTTGTGAATAGTCGTGGTTGGAGTGTACCTATCTAGAAACACAATTTAAGACAAACATTTCGATTCACAGTGGTGTCGCTTCTTCTTGAATGTGCTAATAACCAGTACACGACTCTGGTAGATTTCTGATGATGCACTACTAGAATATTATATTTTGATTGGTAGGTATTTCACGTGTCTAAAAGAACTAAATTTGAGATATCGTTGAGACACATTCTCATCTTTAGAAAGAAAGGTCTCTTGGAACACGGTAGTTGCTCAAATGCTCATATGTATATTATAATTAGAAAGAACCATTCCTGAAAATGACTATGTTGCATTATTGGTTTGACCTTTATAGAAATTTTAATTAATCAAATGATATGTATGTCTCAAAAATGAAGTGATGGTATTTGAACGATTAATACTTTATTTATTTACCACGGTTGGTTGGTTTTATGAAAGGCCACACAGAGTTCAACCGAATCAAAAATTTTATTCGCAAAACAGCTTTTCAAATAAATAAATAGGCGCCCTCAGTCGATATTTTTGTGCATTTAAAAGGCTACGTCGAACTTGTAAGTCTCATTGAAATTAGTAAAATAAATTGCAATGATAATATAAATACTTTTGAGTTCACCTATATATTATACTGTAATCCCTGTTCAAACCGATTGTTTAGTTCAAAAGATTAATGGAATGTTTAAAAACAACAATTAAGTCATTCTTATGGTTCCTATAATTTTCTAGACAAAGCTTATCATTCTAAGCTCGAATATAACGTTTTCCAAAAGATTTTCCATATCTGTGTACAAATGGCATTTCACTGCAAGATAAGTATATACGTGTATACTTTCTATTATTTTTGGTTGAATAAATTAACTAAACAGACAAATTTAGTGTCCCCTCTTTTTTGAATTCGGTCAAAAAAAAAACAATGCCTTAGAACTTTAGTTCTAAATGATACGGTGTTGAATTACCAGCAAGACAACACAAGTTGTTTCCGTCGCTCTGGGATAGTGTTGTCGTTGTGGAATATCTCTTCGTGAGTAGTAACATCGATTCCAGGCCGATTCTTTGATTATTCGAAAGTAAAAACACAAAACTGACTATTTCTCCAAGCGAAAGAAGTCATTTGCTGGGGAAAAGTCATTCCTTCCGTGGAATACTACATATGAAATACGTCTGTGTTCATATTTAAACTGCCTTCATACGAGAGATATGATCTAACATTAAATCTAAAAATAATCAGAGTTTATACTACAAACACATGCGTGTTTATGTATAAATGTATAAATGCGTGTACGCACCATATCATTATGCAGCAGCTGTGTCACTTGATAATCTCGTTTGCCTCCGTAGTGTCAAACTAATTAATGATGAGTAGAGCAAGGGAACCTTGAAAGTTCATTGCATATTTTTAACTGCTGGAAATATTCTTTAGAGTAATTTTATGAGAAATCAGAGGGAATTTCATTGCAAAGTTATACGCCATATGTGGTGGAGCCACTCTGGTCAATTCGGCTGCTCCACCGGTGGAATACCACACTCTCCCAGTATTCAAACGTGAAGTAGCAGCTTCGCTGTTGCATTTCTTTTAGCGACTGATAATTCCGGTGCCCTCCATTACCCCACCATTTCACTAAACTATCCGTCGCCCCTCCATATGTTATCCTATCCTACCCAAGACCGAAACCATTGGTGACTCTCTGGTTTCGCGTTTCTCCATAGCCGGCGGTTACCACCTAAACTCTGATAGCTGCGTGCCACTTTGCCCTTCGAAAATGTTATAAAAACTGACTGACGTGAATATTTTATTCTGTGTCATTCTTTTGACTTGAAACATGGTGACATAGTTAAATAGAAATAACAAACTCGTATTTTATTGCGTCAGATTTCAATCATCCACCGCCAAGGCCTACGCTCTCTTAATCTTTCCATTTCAACCTGAACCTGTGTCACGCGCTGGCTCAGCACGGGTCAGGGTATGGACGAGTTTTGTCACCAATGCGGTGACGACCTCCGGCAACGGCGCAACGTTTTCGCTGAGGCGTGGAGCGAGCGATTTCATCTGACCAAGTTAAAACTCGTCGGACAATTTGTTCGTGATCAGGATTGGATCCGACACTTTAGTTTTCAAAGATTTTTATTATACAATTAAGCTATAATTTTTTCTTTGACTTCGCAATATTGCTGTCGAATTTTTGTTTGTGTATTGTTTTGCCACGCAATCTGCACTGTTCGAAAAACCAACAACAATACACATCAGTAACGATCATTATCACAAAATCTAAAAGAAAACCGCGAAGAGTCCAAGATCAATCAAATATAACTAATGTGCTATTTATCATTCAAAAGAAATAATTTCTGTGAGACAATGTTGAATGGATAATGGATACATTCAACATTCTCATATTTTAATTTCCTGCATTAAAAATAACGTGCTATATTATAAAACTCTTACT
The DNA here is from genome assembly GCA_005406025.1 of Eumeta japonica. Taxonomy (NCBI): domain Eukaryota; kingdom Metazoa; phylum Arthropoda; class Insecta; order Lepidoptera; family Psychidae; genus Eumeta; species Eumeta japonica. The sequence continues at coordinate 20,953 of BGZK01002587.1, read as the reverse complement.
GCAATAAATAGAACTGTAGAATACAAGTGTAGAAAGTGAATAATTCAGTTTTGAACATTAAATTTATTTATGTTTATATGAATACACTTTCAAAAATTATATGGATACTTGAAGTTTATTGTTCCATATACGTGTAGAAATGTGAGAGATTAAGAAGTTTACTAATTATAATACTAAATTAATAATAATCGCGAAAAAGCCTAAAAATTTACCAAGAGTGGTTGAACATCTATTTGATTTACTTATTTACATTTTATTACTATATTTGTTTCCACAATTTTATAAACTAAAACTGCAAGCAGATTCAAAAAATATATTATGAAATTTATTATATTTTAATGATAAATTAATACCAAAGACAAGCTTGTTTCACTAAGAAAATTTTTAAACATATAATTTTCTATTTTTATATGTTTCATGTGGGAAAGCATTAAATTGATTTTTATGTCATTTTCATTGTTTTAGTGTCGTTCTCGAGTGCTCTTTAAATAATTTTCAGTATAATTTATATATCTGAGGCCGAAACTGAGGCTAAGTACGAAGGCTGAAGATCATTATCGGAATCGGAAAGTAAGCGAGAATCTCTGGTCGGATATGATGATTAGAATTCATATATTTGAAGAAGTATGGAGATAGATGGATAATGGTCAGAAGTGCGAGACGCGGGTGTCTCGCACTCCCTAGGCGTTACGTTCCCATTTGGGGATAAAGGTATGGCTATCTTTAATAACAATAACGATAGGCATTGCGTTAATTTTGCGCAACCGACAAATCGATAGTTAAAGTATTATCAGATATGTAAGTATCCACGATGTGATAAATATGATACGCGAAACGTGATGATATTTACAGCAATTGCGCAATTAAAACAATCTAACAATGCCTCACATAATTATCTATATCAGTTTATCCTTTGAGTTCGTCGAACCTAACATCTGGGCATATCTTGTGTATGCAAATAAATACATATGCGTAGTTTTCTAAACACACAGTAGGTTCAGCAATCGAACGACCAGAAACAAATGGCTAATTATCGAATAAACTAATATTTAATCGTAAATACAGCTTATAGTGCCTTCAAGCGGTGAAGATATGTAAGACTGGCTTTACGTCAATCAATCAGATTGTCCAGATGATGGTGGGGAGAAGGTCGCACATGCATTGGCGCGGCTCGGCACGGCGGGTGCGCAGGCGTCGGGCGCGGCGTGAGGTGTGTGCGCCGGTCAGCGGCCCGCGCTATCAAACCCCTATAAAGACCGATTTTAATGGTCTCTTTATAGATCTAGTAGCGCACCCGGCCGCTGCCACGTGTCTTTGGTTGTTTATTAATAAATGCCATTCATTGACCGTCTAGCGGACGAATTGACTTATGTTTATTCTGACCTTACGTTTATTAATTATATTTTAGTGTCGACTCATTATTAATTACTTTAATATATTATTAATAGCAAAAGATTCTCATATCGAGAATGTATAAAAGGATCACTAATACATCGTCAGTTAAATGAAATGACGTCAATGGAGAATTAGTTCATGAAGACAATGTACGAATGTATAATAAGATAAAAACATTTTAATAGTTTAATCTGATTGTAAGCTTACAAATCTGTAAATTAAAGCTCGAAACTATAAATAGGAAACAATCTGAAAATCAAAATAAAATTAAAAGTTTATTTAGAAACAAAATGCCAATTGCTTCGAGCTAAGGCAAATGCTTACAGGGTAATTTTAAAAATTCAATCAGAATTGAGATAGAAACAGAATCGAGATCGAAAGTGGAACAAAAATAGAGCAGAAGAGACTGGGATAGTCTGAGGCTGGGAAAATGGAAACATTCATTTTATGTCCACGTGGACGAAGCCGGAGTGAAAGTCATTAACAAACCAAACATTGAAATTTACATATGAATCGAAATGTAAGTCCACTGTACATTATCACACGCTTAATTATTACGATGTTAGCGGTCGTTCATTGACTCTACTGGCCTACAATTTAGTTATATGTACGTAACGTCATTAGCATTACATAATTCATGTGTCCTACTAAATGCTTATTTGTCTTCATTTTGTTCACATCTGCCTTAAATTCAAGTAATATTTACATTTTGATAATATTTTGAATATGTATACTTTCTAATGAAACTTAAAAAGTGTATTATCACTTTATCTTGAGTTGTAATTTGTGAGTATACATTGACTAATTCATTTTAAAGTTTGACGGGATAATGTATACTATTCTTTGAGTTTTAGTTATTTCGTTATCAATTTTCCATAAAATGGTTTATTATTCAAATTTTAAAATATTTTTGGAAACACTTATCTACATATCAGATCAAGTTGATCTGGAAATATTTTAGTAACTCCAGTTTAGGTTTTACGTTCATATCAAATTTAGCGAAGTCTATCAGTGTCCAATATATTTGTAAAAATATAAAGCTTAGTTTGCAAATCTAATTAAATGAATTTATATCATTCCAATATGATCTCTTTAGTAAAGAATGAAAAATGCAAAATGCATTTATAACAGTTTGTTTTGATAGAATACTTTTGCTAAGTTTAAATTCGGTATAATAAAATTATAATTTCTCCAGCAATATTTTCGATTAACATTTCATCATATCATACATAAATCTTAAAGTACATAAATCTTAAGTAAATTCCAGAACTTATTTAAGATTTGCAGAGAAAGGTGAACACATCTGTTTTCCAATCAATTAAACGATCTGCACAAATAAGCGAATACACCAATATCTCTTCGATGAGTTAAATTACCGCATAGATCGCTAAACACATCTCTATTTTGTCAGTCAGTTAAATCATCTGCGTGGACGAGTGTATAAATCATTGTTTATTCAATCAATTGAATGATCTACGTGGACAATCAAACATATCACTATTTTGACAGTCAGTCAAATGACCTACGTAGATAAGCTAACATTTTTAATTATTTAAATTATCTGCGTCGCTGATCACCTATTTTTCCGCCAATTGCAGTACGACGCTCGAAACTCTGCTGCTGTGGAGTCTAATACGTTTATTTGTCTATATAGATGTATAGACAAATAAACTTATTACAATCATTACCATTTTTCTGTCAACCAAATGACCCGCATCGATAGGTGAACAGATCACCAATTTATTTTCAGTTAAATGATCTTACATGCAATACACAGACAAAATGTGGACAGAGAGACAGACCATGTTTTTCGTATAAACTTATTGAGTCACCGAATTAGATACTGATCTAATTCGGTGATAAGATGAATATTACGTTTCAAATTTTGAAGTTACAGAAAACATGTCTATTTTATTTATCAGAATCGTTACAGATAAATTGTGATAGTACGCGATAAACACGCAATACACTTTATTATCATCACGAAACATCAATGTAAGAAATATAAGAGCAAGAGAAAACGAGGAGATGAAAACCATACGTTATCAAGAGATTAACGCACTTTTAATAGACCTGTCCGTTATTATGAGATCAGAAAATGAGAATAAGTCCACCCAGACGAAATCAGGGTCACTTAATCCAGATGTTGCTGATAACCATCAGCAACATAACTACTGCTAGAAAAATTTATCAACTAATTCATACACACTGTAGAGAGACATAGAAACACGAAGTTCAGAAGTTCAATCCAAGTCCATCCGGGCGGAGTAGCAGACAACTACTCGTATTTATTCAAACAGACTATTACACCTGTTATACGTCAACATCAATTTGAACGTACAACGTACCCATTTATGCATACACCAAGCAGAATTTTAGCTATCCTGACTGGAAATTAAATTGTGAATTTAAATTGAGAAAAAAAACTTACATTGTTCATAATAATAAATAGTAAGCAAAATTACTAAAGATTTTCTGCTAATTTTGAGGACAAAATATCTGTTAATTTAATGTTTTCATAGATTTATTTTTACCATTTAGAGTAATTTTACTGGTTTTTAAGAACAACTTAGATGTTGTACCATGATAAATAAAACTATTTCTGATAATGCACGACACCTATTTTTAAATAACTTGTTCATGTAATATTTTTAATTGATTTAAAATCATATTATAAAGAAAACAATTTTTCCATAACTAATATCCACTTATCTCCTCTTAAATATTTTTATCAATATTTTCAAGCAAGAATGACTAGCAAATAATATTATTTTCTACTGTATTAATTTGCAAACTTAATTTAAACTTAAGTTTCTGATATATTCATTAAAAAAAAACAACAGATCACACGAAGAATGATCGTTCTATATATACCGCGTATGTGCTATAGAAATATATTGTAGTTTCTTTATATGATTAGAACTGCGGAATCCCTAAAACAGTTTTCCGTCGTATTAATATTTAGCGTTTATTATCAACTGGATTAAGGCAAAGTAAGAATCGAAATTAACAAGCCGACAATACGCGACTCTATCGAGACCGTAAGCCCTTAGGGACGGAAAATTCCCCAAGTCGATTAGTCAGCGACAGCCGACCGACGGCTGCGGGCCGATATAAAACCGGACATAAATATGGCGGTCGGCGCCCTTTGCGACACTCCATTCAGCCGTCGCCGTACAGTTATCCAGCCGGGTGTTACTGACACAGCACAAGGCTAGCCCGAGGTGGACGTCCGCGCGAGAGATCGCCCTTAAAGGGATATTCGGGATGTGCTATGATGCCATACTCGGACAAGTCGTACGAAGATTCCTAACTTTACTAACTTAAACCTAAAACATTCAGTTCGCATGCCATTTAATATATGGGCTACCTGTCTTCAATATCCTGTGTCGATTAGATTAACCTGACGCTTGTCCGCGACATCGTAGAAACATGCAGTATGCAAGCAATAACATATCGCAGACAAGCTGGACACGAATTTCCACGAAGCAACAACGTAGGTACAAATCATATTTCTGGAGGACGACCGTGTAATTACAATTGAGAAACTTCCAAGTTCTGAAATAAGAAGCGAATCGTCCTGTAACAGACTACTACTTATTGTCTGAAAATCTTCTAAACGCGATCAAAATTACAATTTCAACGAAACGTCGGCAATACACTGAACGTTGTAGTAATCAGAAATTTAAGGTTTGTGATTTACGATCGCGAAGTCGCTCGCGGGTTCTTGCATACTTTACAACCTCTTCGTGGCCTGACATTTGTTTCTTGTCCATACCGCATCTTCTTTGCATCTCTGTACAATGCACCCTTCTGAGATATAATTTCGTGTTCATGAGCCGATAATCTGGACGTATGCGATTAGACAACTTTAAGTGCATTGTCGACATTGTTAATAGAATGCAATTTATTAATTCAAATATAACTAACTGTGCATTGACACTGTATCTTTTTCCAAACTGACAAGTTTTTGTTATATACTGTGAAACACTTGTACGGTATATGTGTACAGTTCTCAGCAAAAGCATGATACAATTTTTTTTAATTCAATCTATCAAAGGGTTTACGGATTATCAAAACTTTGTACATCTTCGTAATTCTTTAAAAGAAAAGTATACAAATCGTACATTTAAATTGTTCTTTATTAAGAATATAGTACGACTACATTTTATCAAGACATTTTTGTTTTAATAGCAAATAGTTTAGAAAATACAAACCCAAACTTGTTGAGTTCTTTTACTGTGTATAAATAAAACATTGTCATTGATAAGTACACTGTTTAGTAATTTTAGAAATTTTACACATCGCAGATCTTACTTTTAATCTCAAACACCATGAGATCTCATGCACAGCCTCCCTATGACACTAAGAAAATTTATTCAAATTCAAAATATCTTTATTTCATATAACACTTGAAATACGTTAATTTTTCTGCGAATTTACACAACACTGTTCAGAATGCAATTTTTCCCAACAAGAACGAACAAGAATCTATAAGCAACTCTTTTCTAATTTTATCATACACAGCAATTATTAATATAAAACTATTGATGAATAAATCAGCCCGGTATGAAATTGAACTGCTTATGCTCTGAATATTTTGCTTCTAAATCGTCGGAAATTGTATAATACCTTTTTACGGGATGTTTGTAATATCTTTAAATTTACATAAGCGCGAATCTTGTATATCCACAGACGATATATTATACCGCGGTAATTTCATATATACAGCAGTAATATTATGATACCCTCCATGAAAGAAAAACTGGGAACTTTTTCCTTCATGGAGGGACATGACGGCTTTGCGTGCCAGTAATTAGGTACCCCACGACTATTCTAGCAATTGTTAAAGAACTGGTAATGATGGTTTGCCACTATAACCACATCGTTCTCTATCATCCCCGACGAAACCCTATCATACCCTGCAATCTTCCTAGTATTCAATTTTTTATTACTTCCATAAATTTCTTCCAATTTCAACTTTAAATTTATCATCATTAATATATTCAGTTGCAGTTTAGTTAAGAGATTAAACCGATCGATTAGAAAAATAATAAAGATAAATAAATAATTTAATTTCTGTCAAGTCCTTTTAAACTTCAGCCGATTCCAATACATGTATTCCTTTAAAAATATGCAACCTCTGGAAAAATCAGAAAATATTCATAGAACTTCAACTCATCGATATCTGAAGAAATACCAATTTCTAAATTTGGAATGTTCTAAATAACTGTCATTATTTTACGAAAATTTTAAATTTCTAAGCGAAGATATCTATCTAATAATGAATATTAAACTCCCTTAGCGGCAAGCTGAAAATTGTAACCTCCGCCATTTTAATCCAATCCGCCAGCTGTCTCGATATGCTCCCCGGAGGCAGAATCGAACAGCTCCGGCGGGGCCGTCCGCGGCGGTCGTGCACTGCGCCCCGGCCGCTGAACGGGGACACTTTTTATTCTTTGCAATTCCTCAGGTCTGCCCGTGCAGCCGAGCCAGGCTCTATGCGGACCCTTCCTTCTTTTATTTTTACTTCGTGCGAAAAAGGTGAGCGACCAGTCACCGGCCGGGGGTCAACGCATTCCGCGCCCTCGCCCGCCACGGGCCGCGCGCGGGTTGCACAATACCCGAGAACAGCGACGTCGGCGGAGCGGCGTGCGAGCCCGGCGCGGGCCGCCGCTGTAAATACGCGATAATTCATATCAGAATTTCACTTTGGCATATTTATCAAATGCGCATTGGATTTCGGATAAGCTTGCTTTCTTTGTTCTTAGCTTGTTGCGTAAATTATGTAGTTTATCTCTTACGGGAAATGATGAATTATTGACCTTTTGCTAAGATTCGTTTTTGTTTATGAACAGTTTTGTTTTGTTTCTATTCGTTATAAATTATTCCTATCATGTGTTTAGATTTGAAATAACGTAGATTATTTTGTTACCCTTATAAGGATATTTTATAAGTATACGGATAAAAAAATTATCCATGTCATTTCAAAGCTAAAATAAGCTTCGGTTTGGTCAGAATTTCAATTTAATATTATGAAACTAAAATTCCTACCAAAATGTATCTGAACACATATTTTCATTAAATGCCTACAAGCCGCAGATTAAGGAAAAATTGAAACTGTACAGACATTAAAATGATCCGTTTTAAAACTGGTATAGTTCATAAAATAAATTAAAAGTAACAAATAAATACTAAAAACGATTACATAAAATATTGTATACATAAAATCTATAATAATTTTAAATCATAAAAATACAATAATTGTCTATATAAACAAAAGGCCCTTCTTCGCATTTGACATTGATCAAATGCGAAAAAAAAACATATTTCTCATTCCTTACACCATCGTCAAAGAACATTCAAAATTGACCTTTAAAAAAATTTGAAAACGACTGGCCCTGTAGGCCATCTCTTAAACTTTCGTTATGAGATTTATCGATGTATTTTATAACTCTTTGAGATATAAATATTGTCTGTGAGTTTTTGAGCCCAATTTTGAAACAGGTTGACCTTCAGGCCATCCCGAAACTTATTATTTTGCGTGTTTAAAGTGTTAAAATAAAAGAACAGTAAATTATTGAGCTAATAATTCTCGGAAGATCGATTTTATTGTTTTTCCAAACTCCGAGCTCAAAATATAGTTTTATTACGTTTGAGCTCTTACAATTGAAAAAATCTATATGTTTTAAAACCATTTTTGTTTTTTTATAGTATCTTGGAACATGTTATTACATTTTGATATAATTTTGTAAATCTGACGCCGTTTGTAAATATAAAAAGTTAACCAAATACCTAACATCCTTGTATTAAAGCATTTTTGAAAAATCCTTTTTCCGAATTTTCATTCACCTTATTTCTTGAACGATCCGACCGATTTTGATTCAATTTGTACAATCGACGCTGTTTTAAAAACAACTGGTTACATCTTAGAATTTATAGGCAGAGAAGTTTAAAATATGTTCTAAAAAAAAGACTCTAAGAAATTCTTCCCAACAATATCTCTAAAAAGAAAGGATTTTAATGAATTTGATAACAACCGACTTTGTTTTTAAGGAAAACAATTGAATAGATTCTGAAATTTATCTGTAGAGCAATTTACAAAATGTAGTAAGATGAAACTTTCAAAAAATTCTCCAACGATAACTCTTGAACAAATCTCTATTTTTACGTAATTTGTGACAGTCGATACAACTGTTTGGGGAAAAGAGATGATTAGATTTTGGTGTCGATCGGTTGAATATTATAAAAGTTATTTGATAAAAACTTTTTCTAAGAATGCTATTTTTGAGGTTCGCAAATTCTATCAGGTGAAACTAGTTAGAAATTTCAGGAAGTCTAAGTTGAATAGACTTCTTTCGAATGTCGTAAGATGCGTTTCGATCGGTTAAACCTTCAAATAGAGAGATACAAACACGCACACACACACACACACACACAAACACACACGCAGAGAGAGAGAGAGAGAGAGAGAGGAAATACTCTGAGGGTATTGTCGAATAAATTTCAAACTTCGTTTCATTTATTTAGATCTTGAGATCTAGTGAAAACTCCGATTTTCGAAATCGAGTTGAAATCAATAACTTTTCAATTTTATGAAAAGTCTTTAATTTCGTAACGGATAGTAAAAAACACAATATGTTACTTTAATTGAATTTATTTTTGTAAATCAAAATCAAATATATTTTACAAATAATACATATATACCAAAACTTACAAAATAAAACCCCATTTTGCTTTCTTTTTTATATTTACTTCACAAAAGAAATATGAATATTACGGGATCGACAATTTTTAAATATAACATTATCTACGATAAACATCGAACTCACCTCAAGATAAATTATAGCAGCGTCACAAACTGCTTAAATTCAGAAGTTCGCGTTAAATACGACAGTTCAAAACTTGTCAATTATTCCGTAACTTTAAAATAATTTGCTTTTTAAAGTTATAGATATTGGATGCACTCCTCGTATTTTACTTTAAGGTAACGACTGTGTGTCTTTAATTGTTTAGCATATTAGCGTAATTCGCTATAATATCAACTTGTTTCAAAGCGTTTTGAATATTTTGTTTATCTTGCAAACAGTTGACATTTTCTTACTCAACTACGATGAAACCGAACGTGGGCTGTAGAATGCCGATTGATTGCTTTCAAAATACGTTTAAAAAATATTCCCGGATTTGAGAACTAACTACCGAGTATCACAATAATTCTCAAATAATATTTTTTGTCCCTCACTTTGTCTTGTTTCTTCTTTCGTTCAAAAATATTTTCCACTAAAGAGATGTGTTCAAAAAATATATTTATCCTCAATTTTTGGAGTGCAATATCTTAATAATGTGCCTTTTGAAATCGCTTTTAATTCCTAAGTCTTTTTTTTATTTTTGCATTGCAGACGTCTGTTTGAAATATGAAGATCATTTGTAATACTTTGAATTTAGAACCAATCCAATAGGGTGATCGATATCATCGTTTAACTTAGTCGCTTTTATCGGACAATCTGATTGTTCACGGGCATGGGAACACCGCTAAACGAGAATCCAAACAAGTGTAAAAAGAAATCCATGTGAGGAATATCTTATACATAATATATATATATATATATATAATCTGGCCCACATTTGTTTGTGTTAACTAAATGTAGGTTTGTAAGTACAATATTGAAGATTTACAATTTTATGATAAAACCATAAACTTTCTATAGGCTTTCTGGTAATCTATAAGTAAAGAAACATTTGGTGTGTTTTCTTCAAAATTAACATTAGTGATTTCGGCGATAACAAATGACTGAAAATGTAAGTTCATACGCGTAATGTTCAGACTTACCATATTATTTTAAGTCATAGACTTCTTATAGGTTTTCCTGTAATCAATAAATAGAAAATTTTTCGGCATTTTTATATCAAAATTTTGACAAAATAATTTCAGAGATAAGGGAATGGTCAGTTTTATATATTTTTTAAATAAAACTATTTATTTCAAAACCATGAACAAAAAAATATACAAGTATTTCAGAACACACAACTATTCCTTATATTTAATATGTCAAGTGATAGTTAGTGCATGTCCCTCGATATTGGTTTAGAACGCAGGGTAATGTGTCCTAGAGCAACATCGAATAATTTTTTTTATTGCTGAGAATTGAAGAAATAAAAAGAATGTGGTGAAACTCATTGTGTTTCTTACGCAATTATAGACAATTAAAACTAAACTAGTTAAGGCTCTTCTATATTATAGCAATTTATAAACTTATTTGTCACGCCAAGAACTTTGTCAACATAAATTTTGTAGTTTTTAAGGTACGTAGAATACTGCTTGTCGAATTTTTGTCTATTATATAGAATAATATCGATAATGCAAGGAAAAGTTCTACCACAATTTTATTTAAGTAAGCCCTACACATTATTGGCACTACTGTAAAAGTTTAGGATTCGCCCTACACACTTTGACCTCTACAGTCGGATCGCGCCCTGTCCAAATTAATTTCATTCTCTAATACTTTACAATCTGAAAAGTGTTCCAGTTTCAAAACTTACTAATTTTGCTAGTAACTGGTAAAACAAATTATCACCATAAAAATATTTGTTCTTATTGATTTGAATTCAAAGTGGACATCATTATTTAACCAACCAATGTGCTTCAATAATTTTAATTTGGTTTCGAAACTTACATGAATAAAGTTTCTACGAATTAAACAAGAAAATGAACAGGAAAACATTGAAATTGTTGTTGTTTGATAGGAATTCTAAACAAAATGTTCCATTTTTTACATTTGTTACATTTAACCGCTCCGCGTCTCTTAGCTTTCGGGCGAAAAAGAACAACTTTTTAGTCTTTCCGATTTTACATTAATTGTTATTCGTTATTGTTACCGACTGAGTTATAGCCGATCGTGGGCGTTCGCGACATAACCTATTTGTCGAGATGTTATTTTGTCGCTCGAAAGTTGAAACCGATTAAGAGCTTAAAATGCATGCGGTATCATGTTTCACGCGGGGTCCGTGCACTCGGCTATCTGCGGCCGCCGAGGTGCATTTACCGCGACTGGTCTTTGACTCTACTATTGACGTTAATCTGACTCGACGACAATCGTATTCCATTACGGTTGTTGTCGCTTTTTAATTATTATATTATTTATAGCTCAAGAAATGTAGCGATGCAATTCGGATCGAGCGTACGTTCACTGAGTGTCACTTCGGACGATCGTGTAGTGTGTTCACTTTAGTTCGTTTTATTTATAAAAGTTAATATTTTTGTTTTTCTTAAATGGATTAAATCGCCGAGTATAAGCCAAGACATGCATATTTTATAATAATATTTATGATTCGTAGTAGGCGAAAACATGAAATCGTACGATGCATATCTTTATTTTTACACAATTATAACACTAATAATAGTAAAACCTTTGATTAAAACGAATCAAACGTTATTACGATATTGCACATCGTAAAAAAACAATTTTAGGTATAACGGAATGCTATTGAACGTACGAATGAAAAAGTCAGACGTCTGCTGATTAATTTGAACCGTAACATGACGTAACCGCGGCTATCGCGGCTTTAAAATTGAATACAATAAATACCCGTACATTCTGAATGAACAACATAAAAAGGTTGTTTTGCATCTTCATGGAACATAATAAAGTTGATTCTTAACTACACGAATTGAGGTTAATAACTATAACAGTTACAAAAATAAGTAGAAAAGTAGTTAAAAAACCTGATCGATTGGAAATAGTGGATCGATTTAATATGATATGGTAAAAGTTTATGTATATCCTAATACGGAACATACCCATACTGTGACCCATATTTTACAATTTTGCCCCCCTATGATTAATCGTAATGCATGTCAATACCCCCTTGTTTTCAAGTAGTACACATAAATATTGTTTTAACTCATTTTTGCAAACAGAAAATCAATATAATCAAGAAGGAAAACATTATGTAAAACATATTGTAACAGGAACTTAGGATTTACTACAAACAGAATAATATATATAAACACATTATTGCCGACTGAGTAAAAACGTCAGTTTTAAATCAAATGACGTCCCAGCATATCTGGCATCGTTAAAACTGTGAGTTTAATAAGCGCTGAACGCTGCGCCATAATTTGAACGTAGCTCGAAACGGCACGAGATTTCGCTACGTGACGAACCCTTAAGACTTCCTGGTCCCAGACCAAGTGTGGTATTTTAAGACCTCCGCCCTGAATGGGTCACGTATATGTTCCCTATGTTCTAAAATGGAATTAAAACCATGTACATTCTAATATATGTTGAAATAATTAATGGTGTCAAGCGACCCCATTCGTCCGGCAGCCTTATTAGAAAAAGAGTTAATGGGCGTGAAATGGTGAGCAAGTAGCTTCAGTCAACGAATAGTCCCTGCCTACCCCAAAATAGAATTTCGTGTCAACAGCAACCCTTTGTCGATATTGTAATTTAAAAAAACACACTCATATATTAAAATTGAAAACTCAAACTATGAATTATGTATAAAAACCTATATGTAAAGTTAAAATCAATTAAATGTGAAAATCGATAGAAAATGTAACAATATTTTTATTTTATAATTTCAAATGAGCCGCTTGCAGATTTTTATGTATACTTAACCTTGTTAACCATGTTTTTCACATTAAAGATTTGCATAGTATTTGGGTAAAATATTTTTATAAGCTATTGTAAAGTCCTTAAATGTTATGTCGTAAACAAGACTGTAAAAAATTTTTTACTGCCAAAGTTTTTATGTGAAATTTATTAACAACAAGTAAATCGTCTTCGAAATATTAATATTAATTTATCACTTAGTTTTATACTTTGATTTTTTTTCTAGAATGGGTAATCATCGATCCCTCATAAACGGTCAAACAAAACACATTCGATTACATACAATATTATCACACGCTGTCGGTATGCGTTTGTTAAGAATTTGTTATTTTAACGTATCCAACAAGTAATACCCTCCACTCTTGAAAAGATAATAAGTATATTAAATAAATAGGTTAATTTAATCTTGCAAAATTTGAATCTACATAAGAAGATAGCTTTCTGTAGCTTATCTGTATATAATCTTATACGAAACACTTTAGAGAAAATAATGTACTATAACTTCAACAAAACTTTAATAAAATACATTTTATATAAATATATACGGATAGATTCCAACGTCATGAAATATAGTAATATATTTATGTATACAATTACAAGTGCGTGCGTACGTGTGTATTTCTGGTATATAAGCATATCCTCAAACAACGAGGCCAGTCCCCTATCATCTAATATAAGACAGACAGGGTCATGAACCCCAAACCCTCCACGGATTGGGGTCTATCATTGTTGGGGCCGTCATCATCGATTCCGTTACAACTTCGGAAGAGGCTCCTTCAGTTACTCATAGAGGCGGAAAGAAATTGCTTAATTTGACTTAAGTTTAAAATATATTAACTTGTTCGCCCTGCTGTCAAAGATCGTAACCCTTTAGCTTGTGGTTTGAAAGTCGCACGCTAATCACTGGCCAACGTCAAGGTTTTACAAATTGAGGAGTCGGAGAGGGACGAAAAGTTAAAAGCTCTTTAAAACTTCTAGGAACTGCGCGCATCTGAAACATTATTTATTTTTTCCTGCCACAAGAAAAATATTCTCGAATTATTTAAGATTTTGTGGCATGTAAACTTGTATATAAAGGCAACACTGTTTTCGCTATGTACAAACCTGTTGTTTTCATATTCAGGTCGATTCCTAGTTATACATATTTTAAGCGTTTAAGGCCTTTCCAATTTAACTGGTAATTCAAATGATATTTCATTAAGTACTTAAAAAAAATCAAGTTACAAAACACATCGCATTTAACATTAACAAATAGGTATACATTTCCTTCAACATAAATGAATTCGAGGAAATAGGTTCTATAACTTTGTCGAATTTAATGTCGATGTAATAAGAGTAGTTGAAGAAAACGATTATGAAATACAGCCACACATGCCGACAGAATAGCATATACCGAAATTTCACCACGAGGGTTCATTATTGATTATTTGGGTATGGAACCTTTAAAAATGGTAAATAAAACAAACAGTCTGTTGTATTTTGTTTCTTATTCACTGATTACAATGAGAACGGAATTAATTTTGATAACTTCTCTTAACTCCCACTACATATGCAATCTTTTAATAAAAATTATTTCTTGTAAACTCAAAATGATTTTTTTATTGACATTTATTCCTCTCTAAATATATCAAGTGATAAAATAAAATAGTAATTTTGAATTACCAACCATCAAATAAATTCAGTTATAAAATCTCCATTTATCCAGCTTTAATAAATTTAAGTAGTTTACATTATCTTTGATTTCAGAAATATTTAGGTCTGTTGTAAGATATCTAATAAATTTATAATAACATACATATCGGCCAGTATAAGTATATTTTGTGAATGCACGTCTCGCGCACGCGGAAAAAAATAATTTTATGTTATCGTATCTGAAAAGGAAGGAAACATGACTGTTGTAATTTACTAATGTGGCGTTGGGCCACGTATATAGAATTGAAATTTTAAATTAAATATAAATCATATGAAGTTGCATATTTTGTAGAAAAAATTAAAACCATTGAAATATAATTAGTAATTGAGTTATTTTTTCAACTTTTTGTTCTTCATATTTTTCTTAATACATACAGTAAAATAATTTCTACCGCTCGTTCTGCTATTCGCTACAGGACAAACGCGATGCAGTGTCTCCAGACCATGGGTCATCACGATCGGTACACAACAACAAACAACTGCACATCACAGCCCGTTTACGGTTCTCGTTTACTTTACTGTTTTGTATGCGTGACATCGATTTTGCTCGAAACGCTAGCATGACTTTCGAAATATTTATTTTGGTCGCAAACAGCGTTAACGCAAGAGTCGTGCCCTGGTGGCGCGGGCGGCGCGGGCGCCGCCGGCCGGCACAATCGACACATCTCAGTGTCCTTGCATTCTTTGAGGAATAGTTTAACGTATCGCTCACCTGGTTCCGGTTCGTCGACCCGGCGGGGCCCGGGGCGGGGCGTAGGCTCGCCTCTCGTGATAACGCCGAGAGCGCCGCCCGCACTTCGACACATCTACGGCCCGCCTTTAGGTAAGCCAACTCTGAAGGCACGAGCATTTTTATTTGTTTTGACTTAAAACTACCCCCTTTCTTTTATCGCCGTCTACGTATGTAGAAAGCTTTTTCTAAGAACGTTGATTATTTCGACAAATTATTGTAATCCATAATAAAACAGTCACTTTGGGGTTCCGCATCTCAAAAGAGCTCTTAAAGAGTCACTTCGTTGTCCATCTGACCGTTTGTCCGTCTATCGAGATCGTTTTACTCAAGAACGCGTGGAGGTATCAAGTTGAAATTAAAATCGTATACTTACGTCTACAATCTCTAAAAGATGTAATAATATCAAACTTCTAAATCAATGTAATCAAAAATACTGCTATTTTTATCACATAATTTGACTGTCTCAAATAAATCAAAACCTATACGCACTTCCTGTTGACCTAAAATAATTAAAAGCAAAACCTTCAAATCGTTAATTTTGTAGTTACACAAGTTTAAATACCAACTAATATTTGCCGTTAGAGTATATGAATTGTGATGTAGGCTAATGTATCAGAGAATACTTTTTAATTTTTCTCTATATATATTCTCTATAAATGTAATATTTAAGAATTATAAAATATTGGATATTTCAAATACATTTTTTATTTTGTTTTAGAAAGGAGAAAAACAATGAACATTGCAGAGTTCCCAGGATCGATATGTCGCTATAGTGGGGAGATTAATTAAGACATAATTAAGTTTGTATGAAACCCTCAGAATGCGAGTCTTATTCGCTCTTGTCCACTTTTTTTTTATTTTCATCCGTCTATGAGTTAAATTTCACTCAATTTATGAAGTAATGTCTAAGTAATATAAAAGTAAACATCTGAAAATAACAGTAACATGACGTCATTTCCTTGAGAACAATTAAAAGTCAGCAAGCTCTGTTTCTTGTCGTCAGGTATATATATTCTGTGTTGTTCTGTCATCCAGCTGCTACTCGGTATAAATTCGCTTTGAAAAATTTTTATATATTTAAGTTTAAAAATTTTAAATATTTTACCCATATTTTGTTTTCTTTCCTCGCATATAAAGAACATCTTACTATATAATGGCAATATTTCCAAAGTCGAATTTTCTGACGTACAGTGCAATAAAATTTGCATATTCAATACCGTCGTTCCCCGAAATTATTGATTCAGTGGCTATAGTTTCGTTGACAAAGTTCGCTTAAAAAGATAATCAGATCTGTTTGCAAAAGGGACTCATGTTCGTATTCGCGGTGTATTACTTCTATAACGTATAAATATTATATACGTATGGGTACATGTAATATATACAAAACATCGCATACACATTTATTATTTGTATAAAGATAATGTTACGTAAACAGAGCGCAAATAACGACATTCACCTACATATCATTTACATAAAGGTGTTTAAGTGCATCATGTCGTATCCATGTTTTTAACAATTTGGCAGACAACTATCTTTATCAAAACATGGATGATACAAACAGCAAAACGGTAATAAAACGTATCCCTTCCGCCTCACCCCTCTGGTCCCTGAACATCCCTCTCAAACACACTCCCGTACGCCTACTCCCGCAACCGTTATCAAATAAATATACATGTTTGATTGAAAATGGGGAAATCTTCTTCGTCCGCAATCACTTCCTCTCTGAATCACGGAACGTAGATCTTAGTCGATGCTTTGTCTCGGCACTTTTGAGCTAATTCGAAATCATTATGTCCGTCGATTACACACGTCCTAAACTATTCAGGCCACATCTCGACGTATGCACACTGTGCGTGGAGACTGGCGGGCGCGGCGCTAAAACAATAAGCGTTTTGCAATGTTTGGACTGCTAAATGTTTGCGCGCGCGATTTTGAGGCTAAGGCACCGAATGATCGGGATAGAGACCTGTACACGAAAGTGTTTTCCCTTGATTCTTTGAAGAATCTTACTTTATTAAGAAACCTTTGGGGCCATCCATAAATTACGTCACAGTTTTCAAGGATTTATGAAGCCCCCTATCCTTGTCATATGTGGTCACGTTTATATGACTCTCCTCCCCTAGTGTAACATCACAGATTTAGCAATTTTAAATTTGTAAATAATCATTAAAACGGCAGTCCAAAATTATTCCTTTATTTTTTTTACGAAATTAACCGTATAAACATTTTAAGTTTTTGTAAATTTGAAGAGGAGAATTTAATTAATATACATTTGTACACATGACATCATAAATTATGACAACCCAACTTGTCTCACGATATCACACTTTGTTAACTACTCTCCCTCATAAATGGTGACATAATTTGTGGATGGCCCTTTCGGTGTCCAAAAATCGATTTTGTAAGCTAAAAGTATTTTTTTATATGTACAGTATCAGCTCCTGGCCAAGACGTCACGACACTCTGCATCTTCATTATATCCTCGTTCTTATCTCGATTCCGAGTTGATGTCCGTTTTGTTTTCCATCCCTAATAATGAAGATTTAGGTCACTCTAAAGGTAGTGATCACCGCCACTCATGAACTTCCGCAGTAGCAGAGGAGCCAGACGTCGTATTTTTCAAACATTATTGATGAAAGTTTATTGCACAGTTTGAATGTTCGGTGTAAAATATTCGATACGTAGTCTACGTACGGTAAAATATAAAGTGCGACATGTTGTTGTTAGGTTTTCGAGCTCAAATTTTTGAGTTCTCGATTGGATTTTCAACTTAATAAACTAAACTGAAATTAACTCAAGTGTTTCACAAAACACGTTAAGTTATTTGAGTTTAAGATATCGCCAACGCATTAGTGACAACGGCAGTCGACTTGGATTTCACACTGTTCCAGTGTGAAATCCTGAATCTGAAAGAAATAGATTATGAAAGGTTATTTTCTGCAGTGGGGTGATAAGAATCGATCACACCCTAAAGAAAATCACACCTTCTTTGTGTCAGCCTCTGAAGCATGCGTAAACTATCTATACACTAATCTTCACAAACATAAATAAAATTTCAGTAAATGAAAGTTCAATGATATAAGACTAGATCAATCAATCAAGACTGTATCAATATTAATGTCCTATTTAATTATACAAAATGTCCTATGAAATTATTAGCTAAGATGTGGCCTGCTCACATATTATATTCAAAATGGTTGAGAGAATCTATCAAAGTGCCAACTTATTCTTTATTTTTTCATATGTATTCCAAAGTTATGATTATTACATAATTTTTGACTTTAATTTGGTATCAAAATTAATTTAAATTAAACGGTTTCGGACAACTCACCAGATCCACTCAATTTACACAAGACGAACGATATAATAATATTACGAAAATTAATTGAATTCTACTTTTATCTTAAAATCTTAATTGATTAGGCCTCAATGTCGAGACCCACCCAAAATAATCACGTTGGACGGTTACCACTAACTGATTTTAATTTTAATAAGGCATCGCCACTTCTATAATCTCTTTTATATATAAAAAGTGTTATTTCTTAATTACGGTTCATAATTGTGAAAATCCTATTTTACGAACGAACGTTTTTAAAATTGGGAATCTAGAGATTACAACTGAACTTTTGCCTTTATCGTGCAACAAGCAATCACATCGCTGTTCTATAGTGTTTAATGGAAATTCCTGATACACGCTCCAAACAAGGAAAATGTTTATAATTCACACAGCTCATTGCTCACTGCGGCAAATACTGTGCTATTAAGCGAATATGCACGCATGCAAAATTGAATTTCATCATGAATTGAATTTATTGCTATCGGGGTAAGAATTGAAACATTCCAGCTCTCCCTGTGACGGGTGCTAGAAACTACAGGACTAAGAAAATCTGATGGCCACCAGTCAAAGAAGTAGTACAAACCATAGTATAGCCAGAGGTTATGGTCACAGCCGGCGGAAAGCAATGGCTCTGCATATTGAGTCGTACGCGCCGACTCAGCATCGTAAATTGGGTCAATCCGGGAGGGGTCGTTGGGGTCATGATCCTCCAGACTGGGTTTTGCCTCCCATTGCAATTGAATTAGAGCCAATCTCGACTGAACCTCGTATGTGGATCCGTCCTGACTCGAAGGTGTGATCCGCCCTTGGGTTGATTCTGGCAGTATTAATATGCATGCCTCAAAGAATAATCCATGCGTGTCGCAATTTATTAAATCGATACTGCGAATGACTCAACGCATTATAGCTTTACTTCCTCAGATATTGGGATAACCGTGGTAATTCTAGAGCTAATGTATGGAATCGGGATTCCGGCCAATGACCGAATGAGTGCTTTATTAGATCAAAATTAATCGGCCGAGTCCCTTGAGTCCTATTGTCTTCATTTTGATGATGAATAACTTTCGCCGATCGTGCGGTCCAGTATCGGCGACGCATCTTCAAATGTCTACATTATCGACTTTTAACTTGTACCTAGCTTGTAGCTCAGAACATTATACATGCTAGACAAAATAATTTAGAAAAGACATAAAAGTATGTCAGAGATTGAATGTCATAAATGTTGATGATTTAAGATATTAATTTAATAAGTCTTTAAATTAATACCGCCCCTTATGCATTAAACTCTCGTACAGAGAACAATAATACATGGATAAAAATTTTGATTAACACCTACATCAAAAGAAATTCCAGTTTATACAATTAAAGGTATATGTTTTGGACACATATTTAGCCTAGTGGCACCTCATACTTTTGCTATTTCACAAGTGGTGAATTTATACATTTATAGAAAACTTATTCCATAAACACATACAATTGAATTTCGGCACTGTGTACCAATTATATTGAAAAATATTTAAAATTATAATAATACACAAAAGGTAAAGAAAGATTTCAAAATAATGTGTAATAATTAAGTAATTATCAAACGATACTTGTTTTCTTTAGTAATTATTAATGACTTAACTACTATCCTTCACTAGACGGTGTCAGTTTGCATAATTCAAAGGAGAATGCCCTTTTAGGGTCATGCCCACTTAATTTTCGTAGTGTCCATTTAGAAAATTGAAAAATAACTTGGATATGCTATCAATACCCTTTTGATTTTTTTAACTATTCATTCAATGGTAACCATTTGTATTAATATCCGTTTCATAATGTTTTCAATATGGACATAGTGGAATAATGCTAAAGAATTAAATTTAAAATGATGCAAAAATATAAATATAAACTTCGAAATGTAGAAAACTTGCCCAAATTACTTCAACCGACCACCGCCGTGAACTTATTTCACTTCTGGTCGGGTATTATCAGTTGAATGATGGGAAATCTCCTTTTTGGATTAGAATACATCAGTTTTTGCAAATATTGTATATAGAAAACAAAAAACAATATGATACCTCGAATTCTACAGATGGTTTCCTATTAATATAGAAAAGTATCCTAATCCCATCGATTATGTGGTATTGGTTCGTAGTAACACAGTCACAAAATAGTATTAACTAATAACAGCAGAGCCTC
>BGZK01002586.1:0-49594 GCA_005406025.1 Eumeta japonica | reverse complement strand
GGAGAGGGTATAAAATCGACAAGGCAGAGAGGAACAGGGTATACCTCTCACTTTGGTTTGTATGGTCACCCACCTGGTGACAGGAAACTTAAATAAAAGCAGAAATAAAAAAATGAGAAAAGGTTGTATTGTGGAATTCTGTAAAACATAGGAAATATATTTATAGTAAACAGAGACCTATCCCTTTAAGACCTCATCGGTGACCAAGGGGAAAATAATATATAGGAAAATAAATATAAAATAAGGGTATAGTACCTAGTATTTTAGGCAACTAAATGGTGGCCTGAGGACAAATATTGAAAAAACGAGAAATAATTAAATCAACAGACAATAGGGCATTTACAAACTAATTAGGTCTAAAGTTGCTCGCTAAACCGTTTGCGGAAACTTCGTACTGCTTTCGTGCCACCCAGATAAAAACTCACCCAATCAATATATCAAGTGGAAATCTATAGTCTATATAGTACCAGTGAAAATTCTTATTAAAAACAATGATT
Organism: Eumeta japonica; assembly: GCA_005406025.1. Lineage (NCBI taxonomy): Eukaryota > Metazoa > Arthropoda > Insecta > Lepidoptera > Psychidae > Eumeta > Eumeta japonica. The sequence goes on along the minus strand of BGZK01002586.1, from coordinate 49,097 downwards.
TTGACCAGTAAGCGACTACCGCTGAATGCATCACGTTCAATATTTTGACGTGAATACATCTTTAAATTAGCTTTATAGTGGAGACAATTCAGAAAACTGATAACAAAATCGAGGGATAGAGTTTGGTGCTGCGGCTACGTGGTTATCTACATACAAAATTTAATTACGCCATTCGATAGCTAAAGGAAAAAAAATTCGTCACGTTAAGCGAGAACCGAAAAGCATCGCGCGCAGAGGTGGGGACAGAGCCGATATTTTGAAGCCGTTTGCTGCGTCACAAAATTTCTTTTAGTATGAATTTTGACACAGAAAAGCTATTATCTTCGTTTTAAATTTCAATCGTTAGCTGTTATCAAAATCTATCGATTGCGCATATAAAATATTAGCAAGAAAAAGTTATACAAAATATACATAGAGTTAAAGTTAAAAATTGAAATAAATTTCGCAATATCGGCCTATCATTATCAAAAAGCGAAATAAAAGTATAGAAATCCTATGCCATTGGCAAGGGCCACTTGGGCTGACAAGGGCTAAGAACAATCCAGGGATATCCATAAAACACTATATAACTGCCGGGAACGTAAAAGAATGAAAGCGTACGAACAGATCAATGACGGCGCCAGTTCACATGCGGCTGGGACGACCGAGACTATGCAAGTGGATAATGTAATGATTTCTATATCAACGGTGATCTATATAGACATCGATTATGCGAACACCGATTATTAAAGACCCATTTAGCAACAGCTAGTGCGCGTTTCGCTACTGCGTTTATAACTAGACGAAATTCGAAGGACTTAGTGGTATTCAAAAATAATTATACACACTTCGCTCAAAGAAAATAGACGTATGCATCTAAAATACACGACCGGCATCCAAGACACAGCCAAAAACTCGATTTTTGGCGACGATCTTATTGGCATAAGGAATGCAGTAGCACGCAGCTTCTAATTTTCGTTTGACATCACACAGCTGTATCAGGTATTAGAAAAATTGGCAGTTTAAATGGGCAGAAATTAATTGTTATTAATTTCAAGAACTAGTTTTTTTTTTTTGTAGAGAATAGAAATATAGTGTGAGAATACTATTAAACAATTTTTATCGGAGATTTACATAAAATTAGTGACTGACATAAAAAGGAAAAAAATTTTACCTGTCAATTTTATTGTGATTAACGTGTAATTTGAACGCTCGTGGTAGTGTTTTCTCTATTTTAACTCGTCACGTACTTCTTTACAATAGGTTTAGAAAAGAACGAAATAATATATCATAAAGGTATGGGTTAGAAGCGTATCTTTAAAACCAGTCACGCCCTTATTACGGCGAAATGTCGGTGGCTCTGCTAGCGTCATAGCCAAAATAGATCTAATAAATTATTAGACTTGGCGTTATAGAATAAAATAGAGATATTTATGGATTTACCTTTTAATTTTAAGGAAACGAAATAATAATAATAACCATATTTTGATGAAATATGATGGTGTATCCGATTTTGATAGAAATTTATTCAAAAAACATGGATTTTTTCAATATTTTCTTATAAACCAAAAGCCATTTAAATTTGTATTATTCCTCCATACGTACTTTCATTTGTCAATATTTCTTAATTTTCTAAATATCACTTTTGACATATTTCAGTTCTACGTAGGTAACCTTTGTGCTACGACAATAATAACACAAAATAAGTGGTTACAGATGTATGACGACAACATACGAAGATAAAATGAAAAATAAAATATAATTATTTTGTATCCGACTGAGGCGAACCCCAAACGGAGGGTTTTCTTAAAAAAATGGAATTTCATTCAATATTATTTACAGCATTACGAGCTCGATTTTTAATGAGCTCTTATCTGAATTAAAGCTATTTAGATCTATTATATTTCAATTTTTTAAAAACTTACACAATATGTAATAAACACAAAATTGTATTTATTTCGTTAATAAACGTTGTAATGATTTTAGAAAATCAGCTGAAAATCAGCGCTGTGGCTCAGACTGCAGCATTTAGCTCACCTGGTCACCCTTTCGCCCTTTCTTGTTTATTTATTTTAATTTGTAAATGTATGTCTTAGTTAAGTTCATTTTAAGATGTTACACATGTCTTCCTTTTGTTTGTTTGTTGTTATGAGGTTTGTTATGAGGGCCGAATAAAGGGTTATTATTATTATTATTATTTGACGAATTAATCGTCAAGTCATTTTAGATTTTTGATCAAGTATATATATGGCTATTTGAACGTTGAGTACGGTAGAACTACAATATTTGAAATAACTTTGAAAGCTGGTTCAAAGAATTTCATATGCTCGACACTTGCGGATGTCGAAAATTCGCAGAACGTCGCATCTAAAAATAAGAGACTCTGTTTAAAAGCGTAACGACGCCGGCACGTGAACCTGCATCGGGCAATTGAATTTAATAATTGTAACACTACGTGTTCATGGGAAGCCGTACCCTTCCTATTGTGAACGTAGGCTACATTGGAAGTAACAAATGCAAATGATATTTTCAAAACCTTATCCCGAAACTGCAAATTTTTATGATCATTATTTCATTGGTAGTAACAGGACATGCACAAAAATAATACGGCTGTAATTTCAAACCGTGGAACTTGAATGATAGCGATTGGATAGTAGCCAAATATGCTATTGTTTAATAATAATACTAGCAATTACTATCTATTCTTATTAGTTAATTAATAGTTCTGTACTCATTAATTGATTACTAGTACTATTAATTAATTACTGTATAGAAGCTTTTATTATTACTCGTTTGCAGTATTGTAGGATTTAAATAAAAAAAGGTACACCTAGTCATACAGCACGTTTATAGTTATAGAATAGCATTATACACAAATTTAATTGTTAAAATTAAATTTGAATTTAAGTTCGTTACTTCTTTCGTGTTGTGGATGTAAACCTAAATAAATAAAATAAGAAATTGATTGATCGATTGACTGATCAATGCAAAGGCGAAATGGCCTAGTTCCCTTTTGGTGCAGGCAAATATTTAGTAGGATTTTTGGAAATTGAGCCCTTAGAAACATGAACGAGATAAATTATAATGTTTTGTGGAAAATTGAAACTGTAATCATTGCAAAACTAAAATTGATTTAAGTCATTCGTCACAAATAAAAAGGAATATGTTTTATAATTTTCTGATAATCTATCCATAAAAGGTGAATTAAAAAATAATATATACATAAGTAAAATACCACTCAATCACTCATCACGATCTCTGTAACTCCGATTCGGTTCGATCGAAACAAAAATTGGTCTGATAATATTTTATATAAGGTAGGGACCTATTAAGAGAGGATTTGTTAAATTCACTTTTTAAGAGGGACTAAAAGGGGTTTAAATGTTCTATGAATTTCATTTATGGAGTTAAGTATGACTGTGAAACTTGGAATCATTATAGTGCGTATAATTAAAAGCTAGGTTGGGAGCGAAATCTAGACCCAGGACCTGGGTTGAAACCGAGTGTAGCATCGGAATTAGGCTTGAAGAGCGTATCCTGGATTAAACCAAGAACTGTACCGGTACCAGAATTGTAAATGGGAATTTTCACAAAAACTTTCTGGTAATTCCCAACTACCAGAAAGTAGGAACGGGACTGGGAGTGACAGCAAGATCTTTCCGTATAAGAGATGAGGGAGCACATTTTTATGTTTGCTATGTATGCGGACGAAGCTGGGGCGGAATACTAACTAGTATTACATATAAATCAGCTAAAAACTGGATCTACAAATTTGAAATTTCGCATTAGATATTTTTTTGTACGATGTTGGCAAGCCCTACGAAAGTGTTATCAAATAGGTAAAATAAGAGGAAAGTGCATCAATTTGTTCATGTTCCAGTTTTGAGCACTCGATTCGCTTATATAAAGATGTGTCACACTCCACGACGCGCACGCAGTGCGGATCGGTTAAGGATTGTGTATGAGACAAATGAACAAGATACCGTGAGATGTTATCAAGCCAACTTTAAGCTTATTATACAGTTATTACAGTTAGATTTTATCATCCCACTACACACGCCATATTTTTTTTACTTCAGACTTAGAGGCACTCAGGGAGATAGACGAATACTTACGACCGTTTGTGACCGTCAGTTTGATATGCTGTCTGTGGCAGAGAGCGAGCGATTTAACTTGACTTAAGTTAAAAACTTATCGGTCATTTCGCCTGTGCTCAGAATCAAATTCGGTACCTCTTGGCTCTGAAGCAAAGCTCGTCGCCATTGGATTGCGCTGTTCATTGATATCGTGACTGCACTTAAAGAAAAAACGTACTGAAGAAATAATTGGATGCTTCGGCTTACTGACTCACAGTGGTTTTGGTCCATTGTTTTTTAAATTTACAAGATATTAATCAAAAATAAATATATGCAATTCCATCGACTTTTAAAAGTAAATGGGATATATTTATATTTATTTACAATACGTACATTTTCAAATTTCAAAATAGAGTGACAAAACAATATCAAATCATACTCTTTATATCACCGATCGTCATCACCTAAAACAGTGAAAAAATTTAGAGCTGAGTTTTCCTTACGAAGCAAACCCATTCAGTTCAAATTATTTTTGAATAGGAAATCACTATACTTGTATATTTCGGGTGCCCACGCTCCAAAATAGATACTTTTGTTGGTAAGTCAACCCCTTAACAGCAGCTGACGTCAAATTCACATTCGATTTTCCGATACACGATGGCTTTTAATGTATCCGATATTCAGCTAGTTAATCTAGGTGTATTCCATAGAGAAATATCTAACAAAATATTATCGTAGACGCGGGTCATGTGACTCTATACCTTATATACGACAAAAAGAAAATCTGAAAACGGATACCTTCCGAAAACTACAATACTTCGTACAATGAATTCCACGTACACAACTTCGTCCGTTAGACATATCTGAGAATGCACTACTGCATTTTCATTAGATATCATTCGCAATGTCGCGTTAGATATTGAATCGCACGAGTGGAGAATCACCCCCTACAGAGACACCGAAATTAACAGCCGCCCTTCCACAATCTCAGACGGCAGAGGCTTGATCAAGGAAAGGACAAGCGTGTACGTAACGGGCGACGCGGCTAGTCGCCATGAGCTATCGGCCTCTGGGCCGAAAGCCGAATGACATTCATTATTTTAAGAACCTCATAAAACAATATTACGAGCCCAAACCGATACTTACACTCTGTTTATTCCCACCGGCTGTAACCGGGCGTTGGAATTGTGCCGATAATTATAGGCTGTGCGCAAGGAGTTCAAATACGACATAAATTATATCGGTGCTTGTGTCGTCTGCGGCTGGGGGAATGTTGACGCACGAAAAAAAAGAACGGGTCAAGCGCGCACTAGGCTCGTACAACCAGAGTTCTGCTCTTATGGATGTACAAACTATATGATATGTATGACATCAAGTGAAAAAGGTTGAAAAATACGAGAGCGCCATAAAGATATATATTAACATCACTTGTATAACATCATGTATTTATAATTTATTTATTAAACGATATTTCATAAAATTATATTTTATTTTACTATACCAATTTCATATTTAGTATTCCCTTCATCAATAAATTTTGTGCGATATACTTCTTACATTAATTTCTTAAATTAAGTGGGATGCACAACAAACATATTTTGTTGCTTAAAAAAAAAAGGATATTTTCAAAGTTAATCATTGCCTTTAGTTGGATATTTTTCTCGCCACATTGAAAAGCCGTTTTATAGTAAATAAAACAATGTTTTCTTTTTTATGACAAATAGTTATTCAAGTGATACATGTACACATAAACAATAAAACGTTAGCTGCTTTTAACTTTTTTTTCTGAAACACAAAAAATTAATTTATCCTAAAGCACGCATTTTATATTCAAAATTGAACTGTCGATTTTAGTATGTGCATCGTTTGGTATAAAAAAGTTGATGAACGTACTTTGACATTTAGACACACGTACAAAAAGATGAATATATTAAATTTTTAAGGATTCGTTACACTAATTTCCAAACTATACAATTACGGAGCTGTAAAATATTAGTGTTATTTCAAATAAATGTTATTATGACATAGAATTTTTATTTTTTCACTATGATTTACATCCTATTTTCTTTACAAAAGTACTATTGCTATTGTTGCTATGTGTGGTACACCCGGTTACATACTTAACTGACAAGTTACGTTGCAGTTTAATTGGCACAAAACAGTAACGTTATAAACATAAAATTGCTGTAGAATGGTTTGACTGCTATGTCATTATATAATACAATATAATATAATCATATTAATCTTATATTCTATTTAAGGACGAAATCTACCTGTATTCTGAATTTCATTAATATCCGTCCAGCTATCAGCGAATAACAAACGTCCTCATAAACATGCTTTCACGTTTTTGTATTATAAGTAGCCTACAAGCATCAACAGACGATTGTGTCGTTTGGTCATGGTTTCCTGCCGATACGTTCAATAGGTAGTTTCCGAGGTCTTAGAACTCAAAAACTATATATATATATTTAATATAGTTTTTAAATTAGAGTAATAAAGATGTTCAAAACAAGTCATTTATAATTTTCTAACATCTTGACATTAGAACATTTCCCTCTACTGACAAACCGACCGAGAAGATACCGACCGCGTGACGGCATTAGACTGAGATCCCTGGGCGGGTACTCGATACTTCCTCGACGCTCGTAGGATATATACCGTCGACGTATCGAGTATAGAAATTGTTCCGCGTTCTAGATGATGGTGAGATATTCTGTTGGAAGAAAAGAATTCTTCCCTGGGCAATATTGGTGAACAGATGTGGAAAACTTACTCCCAAATGACTTAAACGTTTTTAAGCCCTTTGTGTGACACTCTGTAGATTTGATCTAATATGAATAGATTGCACTCCTAAAGGACTCTTTTCACTGTAACGAAGAAATGAAACATTGTTGTGACCTGCAAGTCGGTGGAGACTTCCAGAATAGCCATTGACAATTTTATTAAAATTTCAGCATCTCATTCCGTTACCTTGAAAAAGAATAATCAATACTTCCTTCTTATGGAAAACCCGTAGCCGGTAGTGGGATAGTTTTAGATTTCTTTAGGATAGGGTGGAAGGGATGGATAGAATGAAAGGACAGGGTGGGATAGTTCAAGAATTTAGATACAAGTTATCATGAGTTCTATGATATCTAGCTTTTTCTATGGTTGTACCTACCTATACTAAAATGATCTCAAACAAAACCCATAATATTGTTGTAAAATATATAAATAAACGTTTAGTAAACATCCACTAATATTTAATTTTCATAAATTTAATGAAACGTTTTGCTTATGTCAGTGAATAAAATGTAACTTATAAATAACTATTTCTAGTATATATAAGAATATGATCCCAACACTTATGTAAGGTTATATAAGTTGGTTTTGGCAGAAAAAAAATTAAAGAAGAATTAACGCGGCGGAGATTTGTGGAATGTGTTGTATTTGTGGAATGTTTTTCAATAATATATATAGGAACAGTCATGTCAGTGAGATGTGATACAAAAGATGTGGCTAGTAGAAAAAGATATTTGCAGTGGTTTAGCTATCTCCAAAATGAATGAAAGTAGACGGACGAAAACAAATTTACGAATTACAATTAGAGTGAAGGTGTGTGACGAAAGGGTTGTCTTAGTAAATATTATGCAGGCCGTCGTTAGTGCCGAATCAAAACAAAGGGGTCTAATTTTAAGCACCTGAAACCGAAGAACTTAAGAAATGATTTATAAATGACAGTGAAGCCAGAAGAGATATGCAAAAATCGTATCATTTGAAAATCTATTGTCTCTGCTTACACCTCTGGGAAACAGGTGCGTTATAAAAATTCGTCTACTAGAAATAGGTTTATACTTACGTACGTGTACTTACGCATGCGCCCAAAAGCGTCATTTAATGTTTCTTCTCGTATGCCATTCGCGCACAATTACCTTCAGATACGATCTACAAGCGCGTACACTTCCTAGTGTTCCGCGAATTATAGATGGAAATAACCATGAGACAGCCTAATCATTAATTCCGATGACATGGCGTTCAACGAAAAACTGACGACGTATTGCCTAATAGGCGCAGGGTCATCGGGCGTGACATTTAGAAGGTCACTTATTTCATACCGCTTGAAAGCTCGTAGTGAATAATTTTGTAGTTTTATCTAGGCGTTACTGATCAGTTTTCATTCGCGACTTTGTCCATATAAATGTTCACGTATAACGGAACCTGGATGTGCCATACCCAAACGCCGGGAGTAAACTTTCCCACGATGTTGTCCAAGTTTGAAGGCCTTGAAAATTAAGCTATTTTATATTCCGATTCAGTTAAGGTTGATAGCTATTAACGACCGTTATCACTACTATAGTGACAATCGGACTCAACGTAATTATAAGAAGCAATCTGAATACTCTATCGTAGTCATAAGATCAATTTTACCAATTTCAATTGATTTACATTTACAAAACTTATTATTCAAGTCCCCTTTAGTATCCGTTACTTTCTGATGACAAAACAATGCCGACTATTTTTCACCGCATTCTCTTTGACCAAACACTAAGCAGACAAGTAGACATCGAATATAATCAAATACCTTTTCATTTGTAAATTACTAATTGTACCAAGGTTTACATATGTATTATCATACTTTAACTGATGTAGGTAAGATAATTGATAATTAATTATAATTATTTGTGTTCTAAATTCGATATGTATTATATCAAATTAAAATATATATACATCATGACTTTAGACACTTTCCTATAATTTTCTCGAAGTTTTCTTTCACGTGGGATCGTATCAGTTTGAGAATACCTCAAAGACTTGTATTTTTTTATCTTATATAAAATTCGGACATTTTATATATCTCAATACTTGATTTTCATTTAATCTAGTATTTTTTTAATTACAAATGAAAAGACAAAACGAATAGTCGTTCCAATCATCGACATTAAACTGCTAAACTTTTTTTGGGTATTTCCGACCTGCTGTCGTATTGAATTTTGCTCTAGGGGCATGCTGTGGATGTTCATAGGAATTTTCGGGCTGCAGCAGCGTAAGCGTTCACGCAGTTACACTCTCGGACTTCGTGCATCCCTTAAAGTAGGTTTATTGAAATTGGAATCTGGACTCATATATTTATTACGTTTAAAAAAAAATGAACTATTTAAAAGAAATAGTGATTAACATAAGCTCAGTGCGAAAAATAAAAATAAACTGTTTTCACATTTCAGTCGATTATGAAAGTCACAAATTCATTTAGATGGCTCACATATTCACTAGGGTCCCTGTGGATATACAAGATTTACTTTTATATGAATTTAAGAGTATCATTAAGCAATCACTCAGTAAAAATGAGTATTAATCAATTTCCTAATATTTACAAGACAAATACCCAAAACCAAATGAACATTAACGGCTCGACTTCTTACCGGGCTCTTTCGTTCATCAATGGTTTTGTATTTGTTTTGTCTGAGCATGATGAAATTAGAAAAGACCTATATATGTTTCCTGCTCATTCTTCTTGAGGGAAAACTGCCTTCCAACTAGTGGTAAAGTGTAAGTTTGCAAAAAATACCCAGTTTAAGTGTTATTTCAGGAATATAAGCATGTAAATATATTAGCTTTAGCCCGTGGCTCCGTTCACACAGACATAAAATAATGAATTTTTTAAGGGTGGGTTTTGCTTAAAGACCGTACTTAGTGAGCGTCTACGTCTCGACAAGAATAACTATCCATTTCAAATCGTTCCGATGTATTGGTTCAAAGATTCCGTGATGTCTCAATCGGTGGTATTTCGCTTATATACGTAGATATAAACATCACAATCACTCCATAATCACTCGGTCGCAGGGTCGTTCGATAGAATCAAGTTTCGCAGCCGGGGCCGTTGCCCAGCTCGTCCAACTTGTAATAGAGCGGCGCACTTCTCGCGCCCGCCGACGAGCCGCCTTCTAATTATGCCATTGGGGCGCTGTTAATTTCACTTAAGTTCGTGTCACGCGGCGTCTGGCACCGGCCCGTTGTTTCGTTCGCCTGAAACTGCATCGAAGTTGCGGCAGACGCTAACCTGATAGGTTTCGGTACAAAGAGAAAAATAAATGAAAACAAGAAATATTTCGATGCTACAGACATCTATTGAATGTTAAAACTGATTCGCTACCGGTTCGATTATGATTGTACAAAGGGTAGTAGAAATGCTGAGAAATTTTATTTTGGTATACTTTTTTTCGAAGTCTGAAAAAATTTGCTCGATAATTTTATTCTCACATAAGAACCTTTAAACACAATATTAAACTTTTCAAATCAATTAAAAAAACCCTAGAGAGCATAAAATTTATTTTAGTTAATTCATCTTTATAATTATCGATATAAGTGCTGAGAAGAAATACTATCACAATACTATCTCAACTATCTCATACTCTCTCTATCTCAAATACATAAAATAGTAAGTACCTCAATATTGATCCTTGAGAATCTATATCTTCACAATAAATCCTGCTTATTTAGCTATATTAATATCGACTTTTTATTGTGTTACATATATATAATTCTATTAATTAAATTGTACTACCTTATTGTATGATAATAACGTATTGTGATCAAGCCCATCAAATGCCTTCGATGAATTGCAAAAACACCATAGTATTCGTAGAGATTTCCAATGCGTTAAAATGTATTCAGAAGACAGACAAGACCAGCTTTCACTTTCATGAAAGTTAATTATTTTACATTTAAAACATTGTGGAATATGAGAGAATTAGATCAGGCGTATAATTTTCAAAATTTCTCTCACGCGTGTTAGTAAAATACGCAATCTATGGCTAGTGATCTAAACTGTCACACGATTCAAAGAGAAGAATTAATTTACAGTAATTTTATGTTATCATTATTATTGTTACATTAACTATGCAAACTACAGCGATTGGGCATTTCATTGTTGACTATAGAGTCACTTGAAATGGTATTTCAAACTAAAAAAATTTTCGTAGCTTGTGATTACAGACACCTGTTTATTGCTCTAGTGCTACATATTTTACTGATGATAGTTATCCGATTTAGTGTACGGTGACGTAGTGATAAATTATTCATGTGACATAGAGTAGCGCCTCGTAACAGTTTATTTTTTTTGTTTAAACTATAAACTAGTGCTTGTTTGGATTATTCTACATTATAAAATTTGGAGGCTTAAATCAGTATCGCTTACATGCAAATGTAAAGCTCTGTTTGGAGGATGTATCTTTGATATAAAGTTGATAAATCACATAACAGAAAGTGACAAATTAACGTAACATAAAGAATCAGAGTAACAAATATCACTTTGCATTTTTTGTATTTACTGCGTAAAGTTAATATTATTACCACCAAAATTTTCAATTCTTCACCTTGATTAGATCTTAATTTAATTAAATTGCAAAGACGACTTAGAAGCAAAACTATAAAATTAGTATCCTAAAACATTGTGAAATTAAGCAAAACATGATATATGTTCAGATTTGAAGATAAAACAGACACAAGTATACTGCAGTATAATAATACCTAATCAGTTCCTTTATTTCTTTAAATAAAAAATTGAGTGAGAATTCCATTCAGCGGAAAAAAATTGTAGGAAATACGTTTCATTTGCATGAGTGCAGAAATTTCATAAAATGACATTTAATCTCATCAGATCAATTGCATAAACAATAAGATTTTTTCCCAATAAGGATGTGAAGGTATAGGCCCACTTCAAAATTATTAAGTGAACTGTCAAAATGAAGCTGCTCTATTAAGCACCATCTACATATTCTGAATATTCCCATTATTGAAAACGAGATAATATAATGGGAGCAACGCAAGACAGATATTTATTCAAAATGCAGCATAGTATAATGTACGAGCGTGTTTATGCATTTTATTGTCATTTTTAAACTAATTCTTCTCTTGTTTTCATACTGTACAACATAAAATTTACTAGCACGTGGTATGTATGTACCATTGTGCTCACACTACTCCCGTAATGATATTCACACGTCTACACAGTATAAACATACCGATCCCGTGGATTGCCAAACACAAAACTAACATATACGAAGCCCTATCACGCCTTGGTAGCTTCTCATCGAAGACTGGACAGCATTCGGATAATACCTTTTTCCTTTGAATTTAGTCATAAGCGGATGCATTGTCTCAATGAGTTGCATGTCAAAGAGCATAAGGAAGTGCGATGTGAGCATCTGATCGGAGACAAAAATACACACTAAGCGCGGCATGGCAGTTTGTATGGTTACAAAGCAGACCCGTGCAGGATTGTTCAATCAAATAGTCATTGATTCATTATTTCTCAATTCTTGTAAAGACTTGCATGTTATACAACTAAAAAATAATTTATTTCTATTTTTAGTTTTTATTTATGTTTGCACGCGGCTTGTCGTTCGTATTTTTTTTCGGGCATTCATGAAAATATTGTAAAACACTTAATATATATGAGATTCTGAAAAATTATTTCAATATCCATCTAAATATCTAAATTGAACTGGGTATTCCATCACTTTGTAAAATTAGAATGTTTTATATGGGTAATAATCAATTTATAAAATTTTTGCTCTAATACGTGATTTCCGGGACATACAATAATCGTTATAAATTACCTTCGGAAAGTAATGCTTGTATCGTGTACGCCCCTCTGTCTCAGCTAAATTGCGTAACGTCTGTACGGAGTTATGTATGTCATAGATTGTTTGTCATGTCCCGGTATCGAACCCGCGCTCGCTCCCAACGACACCCGCATTTGTCTTCATTTTATGGGCGTTAGGGCTGTCAGTAAAGATCGACACGCGTGTCGACGTCCTTTTTAAAAAAATACTATATTTGCTTGCTATATTTGCTTAATTGTGACAATGACATTAATCTAACTAAAATAACTTTCCGGCAATCACATATAAAAGCATTGTTTATGTGTTATGAGGTTCCGATTTAAATAATCGTAAGTAGGTACACTGATAGTTATATAACGTATTTAAAAAATATAATTGAATTAGTTACTAATCAAATAATAAAGTCTTCAGTAGTGATTAAATGTGGAATTTGAAAAATTGTGAAAATTTGACATTATACAATATAACTATAATTTTGATTTTGATATTCACATACATTTTGTTTATCTATAATATCAAGCGTTTATTACTTATATGTATATTATAATTATTTCTATATAGTTATTGATGCATTATAGTATCTATGACCTATCCTGAATCCAATTTCTGGCTAAAAGTTGCGCAAATACCGGCTGGCTCTACACTCCCGTTGCTCCTAATCCAAACTATGACCCGCACTCCCCTATAATTATGCTTTCTTCGGTCTATCGGGACTTGTCTCTTTCAGTCATTGCGACTGGCTGAAGGTCGAGCGACAATGATGATGATGATGATGATGATATTAAATCTTCTCGTTGCAGACGTTCAATATCAAGTTTATGAGAACCTTTTCTTGGAGTTTTAATTTATGTCTCAGATTATTCATCAATTATTATATTAAAGTTTTCTTATACGTTTTACCGTATCTGTAGTACCCAGGATAAAATCTGATGGATACATTTTCATTTACGCTAAATGGACAGAATAGACCCAATCGATTTTATCAGTGACAGACTGTTTAGTTTAAATAAGAACCGTCTTGTTTTGACAACTTTCGTAACCATAGTCAAATTGTACTTTTTTTAACATTGATGTAATGATGAATGAGATGATGAACATTTTACATTCTAAAATTATTTTTGATATAATAATATTGTCTACGAAATTGACATTTTGAAATAAACTTCTTTAAACTCAATTTGAGAGTAACTGATAATTTTTTTGATGAAAGTAACATTCAACAATGTATATTTTAATGACTCAGTTTCCGAATTTATAATTTGAATTTCGAATTTTTCGATGATTCAAATTCCAAAACAGCAACAATAATTTGATACTGAACATATTAATATATACTATGTAATTAATAGTTAGCTTTGCCCGCAGCTCCACTTGGATGAACAAAGAAAAAAGAATTTCTTTGTTTTACATCGATCGATCTTTTTTCAATCAAAGTCTGAATTATTAAAGTCTAAAATGCTTATTATTCTTTTGTTTAGTTGTAACATCTACCACAACACCAAATAAAAATGTTTTACCTCAATCATATTTGAAGTTTACACACTCTCATATATATATTTAACGATCATACTTAGGGGCGACGGCTTCTAAGAACTCGATTCTTATCGGCTTCCCTTTCATAAAATATTTAATATGCATAATTCATAAATAAATAAATTATTGCTTTTTAGTATACAGACACTTAAAATTATTTTTAATTTTCAATAATTATTGTAAATAATATCCAGCCTTCTTACGTTAGTAACGTAAGCCCTATATAAAAAACACTTCAAATAACTCGAAAGCAACCGAGTTATTTAGACGACCAAATTCAGAATGTTCGCAATCGTCGTAATTAATGTGAAATGTTGAGTCTTCCATATTCAGTTGTATTATAGCGTTATGACGGCGCCTCAGCCCGCGAGCCTGCCGGTCGCAAGCCGCGGGCGAGCGGGGGAATAACTCGGTATATCGCGAGTTTCGTTTCGACAACGAAATGACGCAATTGTAATTCGTGTAACATAATTTCACCTTTAACGTGAACTCTTAGGTGTTATATTCGGTTGCGGATTCTTGTGTTATATATCATTATGTAAATAATAATGCGTTTCGATCAGCGGAGATTTCCGATTATACCCGAATAAAAAACGGTTTTGCATATAGCATCATTCCCGTGTCGAATTAAGTATAGAAGTATAGGCGGCGTACAAACAAAAATTAAATTACAATGTCCAATGGCTGTCTTTATTCCTTGCTATGCTCACGTACTTAACTTAGTGTTATCTCGATCTTTAGAAAATATTCCAGAGTTAAAACAATTTTTCGGCCACATCAATTGCATAATAAATTTTTTAATAAATCTACTAAACGTTCGGGTCTTTTCAAATTAACGTCAGATCGTCGTTTGCCTGGTGTCGCAGAAACTCGATGGCAGTATCATTCTCGTATTATTAATGTCATTTGTAACTGTAGATCCGACATAATACAAACATTTAATATAATTATAGAAAATCCGATGGATTGGGATTCTGAATCAATTGCCATATCAGAAAGTTTGTTAATGACATTAGAAGATGGGAATTTTGCTTTTGCATACTTTAGCTGAATTATTTGCAAGAACAGATATTACTTTCGCTTTACTACAAAATAAACAGAGTGATATAGACGTCGTTATTCGCGAAGTTCAATCGCTATTAAATTGGTTTGAGAGTAATTTCATTAATAAGTTTGACGAAATTTACGACAGTGTCACTGATATAAGTGAGCCTCCACGAAGACGCCGACGTCTATTTAGCTCAGAATCAGACTTAAAACGCGAGTATAAACGTATTTTCATCGAAATTGTAGATAATGTTAAAAATCAAATTCAAACCAGATATAGTTCACTAAGCAATTTGTCGTTTTAGATTTACTAAGTAAGTCGAAATATGATTTATTCGAACGTACATTTCCTGAGGATAAACTAAATAATTTAAATTTATTATTTCCTCGAATTTTTGACATAAATGCATTAAAAATGAGTTAAAAGTATTATATTCGTCTCCCTCGCTTAAAGGATTAGATATGTACGAGTTATTTTTGCATTTACAAAAGATATCTTAAAAGATACATTTCCTCAAATTTTAAGCTTAAGTAATATCTGTTTAACCCTTCCGATAACAATTGCGGCCCGGAACGATCTTTTCAGCTCTCAAACGCATTCATACGTACCTCAGGAATAGCCAGACAGAACAAAGGCTTTCAGATCTCGTTGTTATCTATAGAAAAACATTTACTGTTGCAAATCAAAAGTAAGCCAAATTTTATGACTTGGTATTAGCTCATTTTCTCAAGAAAATCGTAGATTACCACTAGAATTTAAATAGCTTTTATCTCATTTAATTCATTTATCCACTGCGCTGCTATAAAAGGACTAAAGGAAACTACTTCATTAGCTTTTTCAAAGCTGCTTTTATGCATGCTCGAAGTCTTCCGTTTGTATTCTATCGTTGACTTCAAGTATGCCAAAAGTGGTGAATGAAATATCTCCGCGTTATACCAGAGGGCGTTACAGAGCTCGGTAGTAATAGTTATATTTTATTAATAATGTTTAATGTTGACAATTTTAAGGTTCGGCTTCCTTTATATTTTCTCACCCTCGCCACTGATCATACTAAATAGTTAAATGTCCTTGAAGCACTAGATTTACATTTTGGCGTGAGTGTAATAGAAATGCAAAATTCAACATAAACGCACGGATCTGCATCCGGTCTGTAGACAAGAAAACGTAATTTAAAAAATTTGGTTGCCTGTAAAGTCGGTATACGGGCGAAAGTTTTACGTGACAACGACTTTGAATGGTAAAATCATTTTAATGTGAATATTCATTCGTATAGTAGGAAGAAGGATGAAATAATAGTAACAATTTAAAACATTTATTTATACAAAGAATTATATTTAAAACATTAATTTATACAAAGAATCTCGCACTGAATTTCATATTAACAAAATTTTATTTTACCTTTACATACATACGTATTTATATACAAATATACATACAATAACTTGCAATACATTTGCAAGCTATGCACTAATTCTCTAGTGCTGCGCGCGCGGCAGACCGATCATAGTTGAGTGGGAGGAGACGCAAGGCATTCGGCGGGCCTCTCTCTCGTTCGGTGACTCATCGTTACGTTACCGAGCGTTACATTTTTCATAAGTGACTCCCAGCCGCAACCTAATTTAAGACGTTGTCACGTCAAAAAAAACACATCACCCGACCGGGAACGTAACGCTTCACGCAAAAAACTAAGTGCCTTATCCAATTACACTAATAGGTAGCAATTTTATTTCGATACGTTCCATCGATAACCACTGCCGCGCATCACTATGCGCTTGCTTATCGAAACGAAGAACATTGATATTAATTTGGGACGCCTTCCGACGCGAAATCAGGTCCTCTTTATCTAATTATCTAATATTCGGCGACCGGTAAATATTAAATTTCGCGACGGTGTTTCTCTCGAGGGAAATAAATGCTTTCGCGCAGAACGAGGGTATATCGGCCAAACAATCCCCGCGTTTTATGAGCGGACGCCTGATTAGTAGGTACTGTATTCCACGGAAACTTTGTCCGCAAAATAATTTCCGGTTAATGAATGAACATTTCTTTTGTGTTTGATTGTACCTCATTCGTATTTTTAGTATGTCGACTATGGTATTCACTTGCCTTTGTAAAATGTATTACTTTTGATACACTCAAATTTTGTATGTATATAAAACACTATCATTGTATGACTCTAACTGTGGCAAAGATGAAAAATATTAAAATCAGTACAAAAAGTCAAAGGCAGTTCAAAATATAGCTACAACAACATCTTAACTTTGACACGAACCATAAAATGTATATATATATCAAAATGTTTTATTTTCTTTTTTTAGTCATTAAAATAAAATTGAAACTCGTCCGGAATACGATGCATCCTATAAAATATATATCAAAGCTGTGGCAAATAGCGAAGTTACTAACAAAGTATTAAAAAAAAACTGTGGTGGCATTCAAAAAGACAAGCTGGCACCAATTTTACACTATAAAGTTTACTGTTTTGATTTTTTTCTATATAAAATCTCAATAACAACTTGTAACCAATTTATCGTTAAGAATCATAACGTGTTATTCATTTTCGCACGTAATGGAATAGTACGATTCATTTTTGAGTTTCGTAATTTTTTTAATTTTTAATGATATATCGCAATTAATTTTTAAAATAGACACACTTTTCTGTTTATTATCATTTTACAATACATCGCCAGAGATAAATATAACCTCCCGCATGGCTCTACTAAAAAAAATTATCAATCGATAGAACGATGTACTTTTGAAAAATCGTAATATACGGCTATTATTAATATATTTTTTTATTTTTTCTAAAAAGGAAATCATGTTCCCAAAATATCTTGCTTTATTAACTAAACCCAAATTTTATCGTACTGCAAACGATAAATCACACATGAATTGCTTTTTATGACTTCATATTAAAGTTAAATTAATTTACTCATATAGTCGCTGCCGTTTAATGTCACAAATTCTTTGAAATAATGAAAGATTGTACAGGTAAACAATTTTATACTAACATTAACGAGAAATGTATTTATAGAAGTTCGGTAAAAAAAATTTGGTTGCCTGTAAAGTCGGTATACGGGCGAAAGTTTTACGTGACAACGACTTTGAATGGTAAAATCATTTTAATGTGAATATTCATTCGTATAGTAGGAAGAAGGATGAAATAATAGTAACAATTTAAAACATTTATTTATACAAAGAATTATATTTAAAACATTAATTTATACAAAGAATCTCGCACTGAATTTCATATTAACAAAATTTTATTTTACCTTTACACATACATACGTATTTATATACAAATATACATACAATAACTTGCAATACATTTGCAAGCTATGCACTAATTCTCTAGTGCTGCGCGCGCGGCAGACCGATCATAGTTGAGTGGGAGAGACGCAAGGCATTCGGCGGGCCTCTCTCTCGTTCGGTGACTCATCGTTACGTTACCGAGCGTTACACTTTTTCAAGTGACTCCCAGCCGCAACCTAATTTAAGACGTTGTCACGTCAATATATCCTATCATTCCCCATAAACAATCTGAACACTTATAAATAATAGATGTAATCAAATGATTTACCAAAGTTGACCGAAATCCGTTGATTACATTAATAACACAATACGGTAGCAATTACCATACTGTATGAGTCGAGAAAAATGTCATAGCCGCGGGAGAGCCGTGTCTAATATGAATCTATAATGCATGTTAAAAACTATTGATCAGTTTAAATTACGGGAGACCGGCTTTTAGAATCCGATGGTGATTGAGAAATAAAATTGATGCGATACTAGAATTTTATGTGATGCTTGTACACTTTGAACGTGTTCAACATAATAAGTATTTTTTTTAATATTATAGTTTGATGAGAGCTTTAAAGGTGATAAGAGTGACGGTGATCGAGCTGGTTCGTTCATTAGAAAGTTCGTTGTTTTCTAAGGGAATGGACCAATAAGTAATCAACTTAAATTAAATTTAAAGTACTCGCTTCGTGTATCAGAATACGTTGAGCCGACAGTCCCACGTCGTCAACAGCTTCCACACACTACAGTTGTATTTCATCCAAGTTCCTGGATTTGAAGCAAGATTGTGGAAGTGTGTTCCTTTGCAGTGGGATGACACATGACTCCAGACTTGCTAAGCTGTATGCTCTAATTTATAACATTGTTAGGTTTTTGCATGTATATAAGAAAATGTCGAAAATTTCGAGTTTAACTTTGATAAAATTTTGTAATGCTTTTACTTTTGGGGACCGAGTCTGTAACGTTCTAATAGTCACTATGGTGGCAAGGTATTAATCAATATTTCGTATTAATATTACAAATGTAACTCTTTTATGTTTTGACAGCTAAACTGTTTTATCACGGCTTTTTAAGCGGTTATGATACAGCGATATGTTTGTTAGCAGTATGCTAGAAAAATAACCTAAAACACTCGAAAGGACAAAAGTTGCTTTTTCTGTGTTTGTTCACTCGTGTATTTGTCTGGCTTCTTATTACCAAATAACACTTAAACTAATTACACTAATATTTCTTACTTTAATATAATATACCGACACGTAAAATATATGCTACTGTATGTGTGTATTCCTGTCTGTTCGTCAGTACGTCTACTTATACTCTACAAATAGCCAATTTTGATGTCTTATGCCGATAGAATTCGTTATGCAATAACGGCATAAAATATACATTAAAATTTATTTGTCGGTTTGTATATTCGTATATTTATTTTACACTCTAAAAAAGGCTTGACTGTTTATAGAAAAATTTGTATGCTGATAGAACACACTGTCCCATAAAATTTACTACAAAGTTGCCAGGTCAAATTCTATTTTCTATCATATTTGTGCACTTATTTCTTAAAATATGGATTAAGTATATAAATATGTAATAATAATAAAAGGGAGTAATTTACATTTATTATTCTTATTGAGAAAGGGAGAAATGGAAGTGTTGAATGAAAGGGATAACAAGAGTTAAAAGTTAGTTAGAATATGTTAAAAAGTCAGGAAAAGAGGGAAACGAAAAGAGATTAAAATCAATCAGGACCAACTTTGGTATTGAGATTTTAATAGTCTATCAGGATTATATGAATATTCACGCATGCGTGCGGTCCTGCGGTCGGAAGTTAAGTGAAATAAATACGAACAAAGAAAAATTTAATTCAAATACTTTTATTCTAATGATTAAGTATATACTTTCGACCTCCAAACGGGTTAGAGATATTTACAAAAACATAAGACGGCGTTCTGTGACACCTGTCAATCGAAATGAATTTAATTTATTTCCCAACGGGAGTTGGGACTTAGCAGTGACCAAACTCAACATTTTGCGTGTGACAAAACAAGAAATCTTTACTAATAAATGCATATTTCAAATATTTTTCAAGAATTTATTGTAACCATAAGCGTGGATTAGTTTTTTTTGATTACGCTCCTTTTTGTTTCTATACTTTGTCGTATATTTTCAAGTTTTTTTTTAATTAAAAAAAAAAAATTACGCTCTGTTCTTCAACATTAACGTTTCCTCATAATCGATATTGTAGTTTGAAATTTAATTCCTATTATTGTATATCATTCTTATCGTCTGTAGTAAATTTGAATGTATCTCACAATCCTATTTCATTTCACAAGAAATTCACAATCAATTATTTGATCAGCCGTATCGCATACCACAAACCGACCCTAAGTTCGTCAATAAACGCTATGGGCTAGCCAATCAAGGACATCAAAGCCGGGTAAAGGACCAATTATTAGGACGGTCCCGGCTCCGGGCCGTGTGGGATCACAATTTGAATTTGAAATTTGTGAAGCAATTTAGTGAGACGATCCGAAGCGACAGTGCGCCCGACACTACGCGCGCCACCGTGTCTGAATGATCTAAATTGCAGTATATGCAAAATTTGTGCATACAGCATAGCTTTTTTTGTACCAATTATATGTAAATATCCCGGTCATTAGAGTTTTGCATACATCTAGCGTGTGTGTGTATACGTTTTGTTGTCTCAGTTGTCCATAACGATTATTGGGAACCTTTATTAATAACGCAACAAGAAATGTTTCTATATTTTTACGTTATATTCCAAAATATAGGTATTAGAACTAAAACTAAGATCAATGGCGCGTTCGTGATTGGTGCAGTTCAAAATTAATTTCAAAACTAAGTGATAAATTTCCACGCAGACGAAGCCGCAAGCAAAAAGCACATAACACATAAACCTCAACTCTTCTAAAATCTATAAGCATGTCAAGTTCCAAACACGCATTCTGTTAATGATGAATAAGCACGATGACCTCTGTTTAAATAAAAGCCCCGCCAGCAGTATTGCGCCAAATGAATTAGACAAGCTTATAAAATTATGAACTTAGAATCAATTCTTTTATTTTTTATATCCGCTGATCGTGGTTTTAACTACAATCTTGACACATTTTCAACAACACTCAATCCCAGTTCCGTCCTCAATTTCAATTTTTATCCCGTTTTTGATTTCGAACCCAGTTCTGATTCAGATCCTGATTCCGATCGAATCATCGAAGACGAGCGTATATTCTTAGATCGAAAATATTACGTTCTTTTACTAAATTATTTGAATATTCGTGCTGCCGCTATTGTTCCCGATCCCGGTGAATCGGTGTTGATCGTAATATTCCCTTGGATATTGTTAGTTACCGATTACTAGGGGGTAGAATAAACTAAAAAAACCTTTCTATGTTCACTTGTGCAGAAATATTTCAAAGAAATTAAACAACTCAATTAATAACATATAAGAAATATACATAGTGACATAAAATTACGCGCTGCAAATGTACTTGTTTTAATCTTACCTTAGTTTCTAATGCTTAACAATAGTGCTATATATCATTTTAATTACAGCTATCTGTAGTTCAAACACTAATTAAACTAAATCGTCTAATATATGTCCAAAAATTGTCTAGTAAAGCCGCTTTTGTATGCTTTATGCTCTATATTGTTAGTAAATAAGTACAAGTAATGAACATTGTGGTCAGATATGACCAAAAACTTGTAAAGTTATATAATTGTAAAAACGATCTTTCCTCGACTAAAGTCGAAAATATCTGTTTTTAACTTTACGAATATTAAAAATACCATTGAATACGTACAAGTGATTATGCAAGTTTAAGGTGGTCTTTATTCTCAGTCACAATATTAATATCGGGTCGCGTCGCGTTCGTCCCGCGGGGTTTCTAAATCATCCGTCCCTGTCGCTCCCTCCGCGGCGGGCGCCCATCACTGACGTGGAAAAAGCTTTTCACTTAATTCGGTGACTGCAAAACATACTAATTTACTTCCTGTGGTTTCGTTCGTAAATATTAAATAAAAATGGTTTTTATGCATTTTTAGAAAAAAGCTATCCTAAAATTATGAATCAAATACAGAGTTTCGGGACAAAATAACAAAAAAAGGTGATGTGATTCAAAACCATTAGAATATACTTATATTAAAATCCAATTCAATAAGAAACATGCGTTTTTTTTAATTTCAAAACTTTTGGTAAAATATTATCTTATTTATTACAAATATATATACTGAATATACAATTATACTAAATTTCATGATTTCATTATTATTAAAATATTATGCATCTCCTTTTTATAAAATGTGTAATTTTGGTATGACTTGTTTGTTGTCTTTATAAAAATTTATACGCAGTACTTTTTATTAAATCTTAAAATTTTAGCGATTTAATTTAAAGAAGAGCATAAAAATTTGGGACTTTTATAATTTTATAAGTTATTTAGAAATGTTTAAAACTGTTACTAACACTAACGTGTTTTCTACATTTTATTCTATAATACTAATGAAATAACTGCAATTATCACTTATTGTGAGGGACGACAAAAGCAAAACGTTGATATGTGATTTTAAATAAGTTGCAAATCACATTATTATAGAACCGTGTCAGTTTAACAAAAATGTGAGTGTAACACAATTTACGTAACAATAACTTCTAAGAACATGTTTACGCTTAGCAAAATAATATTCAATTTTATAAGTTATACAGTAAATATAATATCATATAATTCAAAAAATGATAATGTTAAATAACACTTCGGTACTCCGAAACTGAAAAATTCTTTTCAGTTAACGTATGATTAAAAGTTTTAAAATTCCTTTGTTTTCGGTCCATTCTTCGTTTGAATACTTATCAACATGACCTATAATTTTACATATGCAGATATTTAACATTTCATGACACATTATAGCATAGTTTAATCACATGAAAAAACTTAACTAACTAAATTAATAATAAAATTCGGCCATACTAACGGTAGTTAAGTAACGATAATAGGTATTTTGTTCAGACTTGCAACGCTACTCTCATTTTATACTAATGAAATTCTGTTCTAATGTGATTTCTGTATAGATGTATTCTCAAATGATAAAACTTACTAAGATATATAAACATTTTAGTAATCATAGTAATATCGTTATGGCAGTCCTTTTCCATACTAAGGGAGCTCGTTTACGCCGCCTCCGGTTACATTCGCTTTACGGTGTAATTTTTCTTTGGTTATTTATTTATTTATTACGAGGTGAGTGATCTATTCCACGTCATATCTTACACCCCTGTAAATGGGTCGGCATTTATCCGGGCATGTCTCGGCTGAAGAAACCCGCGACTTATCGTGCACTGGGAAAATACTACTTGTTTTTCATGCCGACTTATACAAGTAATATCAAATGAAAAAAATAACAATTTTAATTCTTTATAAATATAAGTAATTAAACAGCTTTGATTTGTATATTATCAAGATGATTCTTTGCTGTATATTCGCTTTTGTTATATTTATTTTGATTATGAAATATGTATGAGCGGTGATGGCCCAGTGGTGAAAAGCGTTGGTTTCAAAGCAAAAGTACCAGGTTCAATTTCTGATAACGAATTGACCAGTTGGCTGTAAGATAAGTCCAGTCAATCGCTCCGCGCATTGTGGACTTTAACTGGGCTTATCTTCTCATCTTAACGACGGTCGTCAGCAGCTTTTATTCTGCGCTGATCCAACGCGTGGTACTTGAGATACAAACTTCTGAACCTGAAAAATAGGTGAAATAAAATATTGTGAAATGTTATGGTTTAGTAAAGGGAGGGATTAAAACTTGACACAACAATAACTATAACGGATCATTTTCTTTACACCAATATATCTGAGGATGTGGGACAGGAATAACAAAATTATTTATTTTGTCATTTATTATAAGATAGATGTTTGTATGAAACATTAAAATTAATTTTTAATAATAAAGAAGACTTTCGATACTAGAAACTGTGAACCAACTGATTATATTGTTTCATGAGCCAAAATCGATTTTGGACTGAAGAAATTTAAAAGTAAGATGCTGAATATGATTGGATTCGCCAAGAGACTAAATATTTGTAATAAGTGTTCACTTTAGCCACTATGAGGCTGTACGCGGTCGTGTGATGCGATTTTGACATTGTGCCCGTGAAAATGGGTTATACGATAATGGATGGCATACGCGGCTGCGAGCGTCTGTGAGCGCATCTGTGATTTAGTGATGTTCTGAACTGACATCGATAAATGAAAGGAACTCTATTACAAGTAAGGGAATATAGGTCGAGGATAATTTTTCATAAGCATTTTGATGTGGAATGATGTCCTACGCGGTATAAGATACGTGTGTGTTCCGAAAAATGATTACTTCTCAGCCATTAAGCAACACTTGTAGTAAATACATATTTACCTAAGCTTGAAAGGAATTCAAATACAGTACTAATAAAAAAATTATTAGGGCAATTATTTTCAGAAAGAGTGAGTTATCAAATTTGGCCTCTTTTGCATTTCTACTACAAATTGTTAGAGGCTATTCAATAAGAGAATATTAAATTTGAAACTGAATATTTAATAACAAGCTTCGTATTTAAACCAGTGGTTATAACAAAAATTCCGTGACGAACTTATGGGATTCAAAAAGAATGAATAATGTTAGAAAATAAAAATAGATTTTACCTACAACAAGGTCAAAAAGTTACATTTAAATTAAATAATATTTACCATGAACTATCGATGCTTAAGCCCCACACTATTTATTAGCCGCCACAGTGGTCGCGGTGTTTTATATGTATCATCGAGGCACTCTTCTTATTGTACATATTTTTTGTTACGTTTTTTCCCCTTTCGAGGATTCAATTTAGGGCACTAAAATGGCAGAGTTATTAAGAGCAGGTGTCTCTTGTCCGTGACCGCCGGCCGCGTAATGGCTGTGACACGCCAATTTGCTTATCGTCTCATTAAATTATTTGAGACTGAAGCTATTTCACTTTTAGACAAATTGAATATCATTTTGCTTTATTTCTGAATTACCTAATTTGTTAAATCGGATGTGCATCGATTTCTAAGAATTTTGTATGTAAAATATCTACGAGTAATACTTGAAAAGACAATGTTTTAAATGTGAACTATTTATATTGAAAATAAATTTTAGTCAAAAATATATTAACAAGGAAGCTAATGAAATATTAATATTGGGAACTGGTCAAAACACTTCTAGATTATTCTAATGCCATTTAGAGACTATAATTATTAAATATACTTGCGAACGAACGCTAAAAACAATAAGTTTATTACATATTATATTACACCGTACATTACACTCCGACTACACATATTTCTTTGTTAAGCTTGGCGCTAGCGAGTTATCTAGTCATGTATTGCTACATTCAAACTGATATAAATAGAACTATAAGTTCCAACAAACTGACTCCCTGAAATTTCCAATTTCACGTTCCCAGTTTATTGGAAGCGAGATAAAGGAAATTTTATTGTTCGTAAATTTATTAAATTAAGCTCCATTTCATCCTATTAAAAATGTGAAAACAGAAATATATAAAATTTCACCAATTAGCAAACAGTTAAGTAAACGCGTAATTTAAACTGTATCAGCAATGGACTGTTCACGTCAGGGTTTGCGTGTTGCGCAGGATTCGTTCTTATCAAATTTATAGCTGTAAGGTTGCATCTTGGTCACTTATCGATGGTTTCAGTTCAATGTCGATGAAGTTCCTGTTAAATCCTCTTGCGTAAATTATTATAACACATAAATCATTTCCAATGCAATATTTATCATCTCAAATTTTTGACATGACTTAAAACCATACAGATAGTAGACAAATTGTGACAAAATAGTGTGCAATATCTAAATACATATTAGAAATTATAAAAATTCCTGAATTAAATAAAAATCGCGTTGTGTTTATATAATATTTATGTTTATGAAAAACCATGTACGTACGTCAAAAGTTATACTTATTTAACGTGATTAAAAATGATAATAACATTTAGATGCTTATGTTCAACACAAAAAATTGTGTTCGGTAGATTAAAAACCATTTATAAAAAATCAAGAACTTTTATAATGTATATATTATTTTCTGTATTTTTGAAAATATATAATAATAATATAATGTAATATAAACTCACGTCTGTTTGGCAGAAGGATAGAGAGGTTATAGATTTCGAGACGGTACAATAGGTATTTGTATATCACATCATCAAATTATTCATGCTCATCGTTGTGGCTAGAAGTGTAACTCTAAAATACCATTTTGGTCTGCATAAGATTTGGACCATGCATACGTTTTCACGACATATGATTTGTTTGTCTGATTTTCACACAAACCACCGCAACATAGCTTTTCTACTCTAGCCGGTACATCTTCCTTCATGCCACACCGCTCTCTGATATCACTGTTCCTACATCTACCTTTCAGATACTCCACACATAGTACGCATAGATCGTATGTCCTCGGTATTGTCCCTACTTTAATTTTTCTGGCTTACCCAACTTTCACTACTATACATTATAGTAAGGATCAGGACCCCATTATGGATAGCCCAACGCGCTTGTCGCGAGACGCTTTTACTATTCATAATAGTTAAGCAAAACCACATTCTATTTATTTCCTTCATTCATTCTTATATCTATCATGTTTACCTACCATGTTTGTGAACATCATTAGATATAAAACTTTTCAATTATTCTACACTCTAACTTTCTACATACATACATACATCACATTCAGTAGTGCTTTTGCCTCTTTCAAATATTATCATTTTAGTATTGCTGACATTTGTTTTCATAGAATATGTCAATAAATATATGGTAAAATGTAACTCAGGTATTTGTGCCTATTTTTCAGGCATCAGTCGCCAGACTCCACAGTGATGTAATTTTGGTGGAATATATAGTTTATTATTGCTACTATATTATATTTTACTCATACAAATTACATTTACATGAAAATGACTCAAATCTTGATAGAAAATTTTCTAAATACAAAATTAAATATAATGAACAGGTGCAATAGAAAATTGAAAATAATGCAATGTAATTTATTTATCGATATCGATGCATCGCCCTTCTCACGCATTCCTTCGCCTCCGTTTCATCGATAAAAAATTGAGTTTGAAGTATGTCGCAGCCCATTTCCCTATCTCCGGTGTAAGTGGCAAGTGAGCTGATACCTGCGACACATGCAAATGTCCATTACACGCTGTTTAATGACTGTCGACTGCGCGAGCGTGGGATTTTTATTCAGTATCCGTTGCCTCTACATCCATTATTTTCACATCTAAACCCGTTCACACAATAAGGCAATTACAAAATATTTGAATGATAGGGAGGCAAGTTCTTCCCAGACACCATCTCTGCTTTCGAACTCACATTAGTTATCATTTAGTTATCATCTGTTATCTTTATCGAAA
Organism: Eumeta japonica; assembly: GCA_005406025.1. Taxonomy (NCBI): domain Eukaryota; kingdom Metazoa; phylum Arthropoda; class Insecta; order Lepidoptera; family Psychidae; genus Eumeta; species Eumeta japonica. The sequence goes on along the minus strand of BGZK01002586.1, from coordinate 21,112 downwards.
TTCAATATGTGACTAAAAATCTCCACGTCGATACTCGGTGTTACAGTGTATGGAACTTGAGGTTACTGACTGGCGAACTCTAATATAAATCACAGAAATTATATGAAATTCATTATTGCGATATATATTTGTCGAAGGTTTGCTATTTATTTATTATTAAATTCATCATCAAATAAATCCCGTTAGGTATGTAATACCGTGTTTTTTGTACACAAATGTTAATGGAAAAACATAGTTATGTAATGAACTGTGTATTATTATAATAGAAAAACAAATAACAATAGAAGTTAGCATGTTGTGATTAATCTTTCCAAATAATGAGTTAGCATTAAATGCAACGAAGTAAAGAATACTAGATGCAGTTTGTTTAAATCATTTGTCTATTCAAGAAACTAAGAGTATGTATTTTTGTTATAATATTTATTTCATCATTACTAATTTAAATATCACTAATCTACTACCATAATAATTGGAAATATAAAAGACACCGAATATATTATTATATCGATTGAGGGACAATTGTACGAATAGAAAATAGAATTAAAAATAGAGTGTATGTAAATGGTATGTCTGTCAATAACTCACCCTAACAATTCTGATTTTTATGCAATGTAAATGAGAGCGTTCGACTGTTAAATGGTTTGCGACTTTGCAGTATTCTTCTTTATGAAAACTACTAAAATTAAATATTTTACAAAAGAGAGTAATTTACGCTAACATCTGGAGGCAATGTGTAGCATCAACTGAATGTTTCAATATTATTCAAACGGGTAAAAAACCAACAAGTTTTATTATTTTATTTTTAAATAACCTGGGCAATCAAACCTGTAAAATAAATAAAAGCATCCTGTTTTTTTGGCAAAAAATTAAGAATTTCCTTTCATTTGTAATAAAAAAACTCAAATTCGATTCATTTAATTTTTTAAGCATCTATAAAATGAATTGCAGTAGCTCGAAAAATCAAACATTTAAAAATTTATTTTGTCTTTTCTTGCTCACAAAAAAAGTTGAGTTACAAAGTTCGGAGACTGTGCTTCATATTTTATTATGTGTAAGTATACATTTACGATTTCTTTTAAAATAAATAAGTTTAAATATCTATTTTATTAACAGTTTTGTATTTCCCACATAAGAAATCCGTTTCAGTCTACAATCTAAAACTTAATGATGGTTTTACGATTGAAGAGAGCAACTTGCGAACCGGAAAGAGACAAAATATGAATACCCACCTCTCTTTCCCTCTAATTAGATCTAAGGAATGCGTACGCGCAGAAGGGCATCGCAGAAGCCTATAATTATCCGAAGTGAGTCGGTTTTCGGTAAGAGAAATGATGATTTAGTTAAGCGCTTTTAAGCTTTTGATTTGTTGTTTTGCCTAAAGCTCGTGTTATTGCCCTTTGTCGTGCTACAATGGGACTAATCAAGTCCGAGACTTAATTAGTTTCGGAGGTTTTAATGGGTGGGATGTGTTCGTGCTTTTGTCTTTGAGTATTGCCATGATATTAATATACATTTATAAAGATAAGGAAGTTTGTGATAAGTGTTAAAATTTTTCCAACGATGTAAATGACGCCTCCCAATGAAAAAACATTATCTTCATAATTTACGTTTTATTCATTGGTAGCAAATTAAAAGTGGGCCAAATTGTAACCAGCCGATAACGACAAGCTCGCATGAAACGATTTACGGACGTCGGCAAAGCGAGAGAGATACGCGAAGATCGTATATAACACGTGGAAATCCGTGGCATCTGTCTGCCCTTCTGGGAAATAGGCGTGAGCTTACAACAATAATAAAATAACATTCGCGCCGAGCGTACGTCAATCGGCAGAGAGTTACGCGACCGAATCATGCACAGATCTCATTCTATTTTCTATAAGCGTGGTTAGTGAACGCGGCCGCGCTACAACAACACACGCCGACGCCGTGGATGCGTTATTTATCGCGTGGCCAAAACGAGGAGCGTTAGTCAGCGAGGTTGGCGCTGCGCGCACGTCGTCGCCCTATCGCTCTTCGCGGCCGAGGGGCTCGCCTAAAACCCGGCGCGGGGCTTTCGTAAAGCACACGGAAGCGGCGTTGGCCCATTTTCCATTATAACTCGTGAAGATCCACGTGACTTCCTAGCGCGCCGCTGTTACAAGCGCGCCGGCGCACGGCGAGCAACGCCGGAGGGACGCCTGTGTGCATATGTGGAAATCTTCTCTGGGATTAATCGTTTGCAAATGTTTAAGGATGTTAATAATTAATATCTAGTAAGTCGTTATTAATTGATAAACAATTTTACTATTTTTACAATTACAAAATACATAAAATTCGACTTCGTTTTCTATTTTTAATCTCAAATTGTTAGGATTTCAAAGTGGAACATCATAAAGCGAATTCGACAGTTTCTAGTAAAATAGGAATAAATGTCGACTCAGCCGTCAACTATATATTTTATTTCTGGAATATGTTATATATATATAAAAAAATCTTCTGTATTTTTGTCGTTGCAAAACGACAGTTTTGCAAAGATAAATATTTGTTGATTGTCAACAATAAATAATTATTTAATTGCCTTAAAATTTTTGCACAATGTTGTATTCGAATACGTCTGTGTCTTTAATATAATTACACTCGTATTTTCTCTTGAGTTCTTCCGCGTATTTCTTCTACTTCTTTGACTCATAGAAACTTACGTTGATCCCGATAACATAACATATATCTATTTTATTTTCATAGGTATATGTTCTGTTAAGTATTTGTCCTAGCTTCAAACAAACCGAAACCGTGATCTATTGCAGTATCTAAATTGAAAGCGGGACGGGACATAGAATCGAAAGCCGGATTGCGCCCGAACTGGAAAACGGACCGGTATGGGCAGTACCGGGACCATAATTGAGAACGAGAACGAGATAGGAATTAGTAGCAAGATCGATTAACATTAAAGACAAAGAAATGCATTCTATATACAAGCAGGCCAAGTCGCGAGCGGAAAGCTAGCGATAATATGAGAGTAATACCTCATCACGCTTTTGCTTACAGAGAATGGGAAACTACCATTAATGTTTGCCAAATTTGCAATCATTAGTTCAAGCTCAGCTATAACTTGATTTCGTGACTGAAAATTATCCATAAGTTTATTTATTTGACTTGTATTAAAAATTAATAAAATTTCACTCTTGAAATTGGTAAATTACTAAGTGAATTTCACAACCAACAAACCTCTTGATTTCCATAGCACGATCTAGCCTATTTGGAATATTTCTATGAATAATATGATCCATTCTTTAAAAGAACTATGTTTTCGTAATAAGCTCCACGTATAATTTTAAAATGACAGCACCTTCTTTACATAAAATGTAGATATTTACTAAGGCCATACTCACGGCTGACAATAGGTGTCGACATTCGCAGCGTTGCATTATGACACGACAATATGCAAATTATATGTGTCATTTCACGCTCATACAATTGTTCACCTGCGCATGCCGTGAAATGGATGTATCCCAGAATACATAACAAATCCGTGTCCTCATGAACCATTAAAAAGTTCTGTGTAGTTTGCAGCGTCAGACCTTGACGATAGACAATATCAAGGTACTTTAATAAATATAAAATAAAAATAATAGACTTGAATATGATGATAATAACTACCTTATATCATTACAGATTACTAAATGTTTACAACACATGGAACGAAATTCCAAACATTACACACATTTATTTTCGTACGCATTGGCTGCTGTATCAGACCAATAATGATCAGTAAATTTACGTGTTCTTATTAAAATTAAAATGAACATAGTCCATAAACTCCAATAGCATATTTTAACATTTGAAAGTAAAACGTTTCATATATTTCGGCTTCGGTGTAATACAAATGTCATAAATACTGCAGTAATAAGCTGATTCGATCGGTAAAACACTACATTTTCACAGAATACGGAAGTGAAGTAACAGTTTCAGCTGCTGAATCTCATCCAGCGAGCGAGAGTTCCGGTGACCCCCTCCCCCATCTCCCTCTGAATCATCGTCTCCTGATCCTCCCTCCATTAGATTATTGCTCCCCAAGGGGCCGGCAATGCATTTGTGACTTCTCCGTGGTTGTGTATTCACGGGCGGCGGTGGCCATCTTACATCTAGATACTCGAAGAAATCTAGAACATATTGAAATAATGACAAATAATAATAACTAATTGAGTATTTTAGCGAAAAAAATCGTTGTCGTTCAAGTTTCTTCCAGATAAAATGAAAAACCGGCCAAGAGCATGTCGGACCATGCTCATTATAGGGTCCCGAAGCAATTTTTACAAAGAAATGCACTACAGATGAAAAAAATACGTTGTTACACTTTTCCCATGTTTCCCGCACAGAATACATAGTTGTAAGCACTTTACTAGCCTCTAACTAGCAAAACAAGTATGTCGACTATTACTATTAAACTAATGTAAACTAAAGTGCATCAGCAAAAGACGATATCTTCATGGCATTTACGTCCCTTTGTTGAGAAGCGCAGTTTTTCAGCAATAACTCACAAACAGTATATCCGACCACGTTCAAAATAATTTTCTGTGAAAGTATTTATCAAGCCTTACCTTCGCTATTTTTTCATATTTTTTGGATTGCTTAAAAACCATAAAGTATTTTTAAAAGAACTGTCGAAGTTTGTTAGTGTTTGCTGAACAATTTTTTTTTCAGCTTCTGTTACACGCATGGAGTGCCCCCTAGAAATATTTATTTTTGTTATTAAATTACTAAACTAAGTAGCGGCTCATACAAGATACCTATGCTCTAATATACATCTTGCAGTTTTTAAGTAAAATACCTGTGACATACGGATAGACAGACGGACATGACGACACTATGAAGGTTCCGTTTTTACTATTTCGACGCGGTACCCTAAAAATAAAAATAAAGACATAATCATCTCTTGAGTCATCTATACAAAATCTACATTTAAATTACAAATAAAGATTTTTAGAATGGCTTCTTACGTTTCATTTTTATTCGCTTTAAAACACGGAAACAATTAAGCGTGACAATCTATAATTGCATACGGGAACTCGGATTGTCGCAGCGCTATTGTGTTCATTTGCATGTTGATTACTCCCATAACAATTATTCAAATCGCACTAATCACGGCCAGGAGGTCGTCTCGTAACGAGTTTTATTCAACGGATCGTTTAAAAAATAGGCAAACGCCTTAAATAACACCGGATTTGCCAGTGAAGCATTTGTGGAGTTCTCGTATATTAAAAACATTAGGAAAGCGGTTGATTCTTTAGACCGACCTTTCCTTTGTGCTCAGAGAGTTCAAAATATACAGATATACGCATGCATATATCTGTATATCTCTGTATCATAATATTATGCTTATTTTCTTCGAGCGGGTAGTTCGTTCAATCGATATCACGGAAAAAAAAAAGTTTTACCGATTTTAGTGGATTTTGCGGCATTCAAAAATTTTATGCAGTACTTCGTCAAATATAAGTTAAAATTAATTCGATTTTCGACATATTTATTATTTTTTAATGAAACATATTTTTATTATCTCGAAAAACAAGACGATTATTGAAAATCTTTGTTAGCCGATCAAATTAACAGTTTCAGGTAATGTAGAAGAAAATAAATTATTCGAATTATAATAATCAGAATTGTAACAGTTTTTAGATTTTCAAAATTTTCACTTTATTTACTTAAAGTTAAAAATAATAAGAAATATCGGAGTTATGGCATAACAGATATGAAAAAATATTACTGAATCTTGAAATAGCTGAAAACTATTATAATAAAATCTACATTCAGTGGAATGAATTCGCAAAAATGCATTTATGTGATTTATGACAAAATATCATTACTTTCTAATTATTATATGAAACTTTCTTAATGATGCTATACATAAAGCTAGATTTATAAAAACAGAGTGCATTCCATTATCTATGCGTTGTATATTTTTATTAAAACCCTAACCGCTGGAATATAAATTTGTGAGAAAATTGAAAGCGGTTATTAAATATGATTAAAGACAGTTTTTCAACGTGCCCCTTCGCTCTGACCCGCAGGTATTAAAACAAAGGCTTATAAATAAGCCGGACGCAAAAAGGACATCGTTTCTGCCCCCAAGATAGATCGTACTCAATCTCAGTGCTTGTACATATTACGGTGGTCTATTAATATAATTAAATATTAATTGTGAAGTTAAAATTATAAGTTAAGTATTTATTCTATAAAATATCTCACGAAAACGTAATGTACACATACATATAAGTTGACGGTTAAGAACCAAAATACAAAATATTGGCTGATGAAGATGCATAGCTGTTAAGAACTCCTCTTTTACATCTTCAGAACTTACATCCTTACATAAAGTGCCTTCAAATGTACCATACACAATACACATTTTCAAACTAATTTCAGTTTTAATCTTCCTCGCGTTGCAAAATTTACATGCGAATCGAAACATTATTTTTGTATTTCTTTTTTTTTTATCAGCGTATCGTTTTCAGTATTAATAGTATTATTTATTTATTTATTGTTAGTATCATTAGTAGTATAGTTCCATCTGGGTTGAATGTGAACTTAACGAGGATACATCGATTAGATTGCCCTCGTTCAGCCATCTTTTGCCGTGTCCATGGATTTTTTAGTTGCATTATATGTTGCACTAGGTTACACCCACGATGCCACCCACGTATACGTAAAATTAATATTTACCCGTCTTTTGAGGACTGATCAAATTTTCGAACACGATCCTGACCCTAGCCTCAGTCCCGACTTCGGTTTCGATTTCGGTCCTGATCCTCGATTGAAACACCCGTCTCGATCTAAATCTCGATTCCGATCACTATCCCAAATCCGATCTCGATTCTATCCTCGATTCAATTCCTATTAAATTAACCTTGAAAAACGTATGGTCCTACGTCGTAAAAACAAATGACTATTTAAATTATTTTATAATGAAACGAATTCGTTCGCGCTTTTTACGTTCATCGCAGTCCTGCTCACGATTCCAACTCCAGACCGGTAATGATCTTTATCCCCGTTTACACGTCACTGTTATCATTAACCAATCTGTGTAATAGAATAAGTAGCCCGCTCTTTGTTTATGCGGGCGAAGATACGAATGTAATGTAGTGTATATTAAAACCTGGACAAATAATTTATTTCCATCATAAAAAAATAATCTTGAAAATCGGGCTAGAAGTTCTAGAGCCATAAGAGTTGCTGTGATTTTTATTATGATGTGATCATTTGAATTAATTATTTGGTCAGCTTTTAGCCAAAATACACACAAACATAAACAGGCCAGATGTGAATGTATTGCGTTCATGCATGCATGCGTGCGTGCGTGCCTGTGTGTGTACCTGTGTGTGTGTGCGATTAAGATAAAGAAATCATGTGAATCGTATCAGTGATTCGAAATAGACAGAATGACGTTGAGTTTTATAAATGTTAGGATATAGCGCGTATGCTACTCCTCTACGAACACAATCCTGACATACAAACAGGCACGCAAACCTGTGCCGGATGTGCTAGCCTACTCAACTTTTACTGGCAGGTAAATATAAAACAGAACGCTATTAGAATAAAACGAAAGAGTTAATATAATAATTGTTCAATTTTATTAATCAACCTGTTAGTCAATAAAATTGAACAATTCATTTTTAATTTTAAATGCTACGTCGGCTACATCTTTATGAATAGTTGCTCTCTAGAGCAATGTATGGCAGAATTTTTTGATTTATTACGGTTTATTACGCAACATATAAAACAAATATATCTCGCAATATATTCCTATTTCAGTATTCGTTCAATAACGCACCGCCATATCTGTACATGCATAAGTGCGACACGAACAAAACGAGATCCCATTTTGTCGCAACACAACGCCGACAGCGCCGATGGCAAACTTTATTTAAATGGGGGCCGCGAAGGGTTTTATATTGTATATAAAAATAATAATCGATCTCCAAGTAAATTAAAACAGGACTTTAGGCAATCTCTGACAGAGGGCGGATGTGTAGATGTGTATTCTTAAGTTTTAGTTTATTCCTTGAATTGGTTGGGAAGCCTACTAATTACTTATTTATTGAAATTCTAAAGAAGGTGACACAAAAATTTAAATTTTAAGTTTTCCCATATTTTCCATATAACCAAAATAAATGACTGATTTATTTAGTATTATTTAATTACAAATTATAGAAAAGTCAAAATGAATAAATAGGAATTTTATGCTTTACAATAAAATAGTCTATCAGTGAAATGAAAGCTTCTATAATCTCCATATTATCGATTCACAAAAATTATTATTTAGTTTTTCCGGTAAGTACCTAGGCTATTACTTTAATTTTTAATGTTACTCATTACTCCAATGTATAATATAAAATGATATAAAGCTATATATAAACGGCGCTTGTCCTTTATCTTCTCATTCTAAATTCCAACCGCCTAAGGGCGTATTTAAATGTAATGAAACCTTTTCGGTATCAAGTGTGACATCTAACGTTAACCGTTAATTTACGAAATCGCTCTCGGGGCGAGATTCTCAAAAAACTTTATTTTGCGTCAGTCACATGTCGTTGTGGGCGGACAGCGAACGTTATGCTTGTAATAATGTTCCGTTTTAAAGGACCGAGGAATTATACCAAATAAATTACTGTGGCGTTACGCCCACGGGGACCGAATTTTTATTATACATGCGACTTATGGGAGAACAATTAAGATTAACATTTTAATAAAAAAAAAATAAGGTATCCGTGGAAGAGGTGGATTCCTCAGACGTAGATAGAAGACCAAACATTAATTTTTTATCCTAAAAAGAAAATTTAAAAACTGACTATGGTAAATAATTTAATTTCTTATATTAAATGTTCATTACACATCTTACAAGAATTATCTTGTATGTCATTTTCATATGACGATTGCAAATCTGTTTGCCTTTAAGAATTTAGTCGAACACAACTCTTAAAATCCTTTTATTCTTGTCAGCAGTTAGATTTGAAAAGACGTGTAAAATCTTTTGATTTAACCACGGCTTAAGACAGCCAGCTCCTGCTTTGTGACAATAGATTCTTGGACAAGATTCTTTTTTATTTAATATATAAGTTGAGAGGATTTCTTTTTACAAAAATGTTCTCACAGAACTGGTAATCGGGTCATATAACATTTGTATTACAATATTAATGTCTATCTTGAGTGTGGGTTTATTTATGAAAAAGAAAAGTATGATTGTATTATGTCACCTATCTGATACCCATAGTACAAGCCCCATTACTCAGTTTGGAATCAGATGGTTTTGAATATGTGTAGAAAGATAAAAAAAAAAAAAATGAAAACAAGGCCTGTTGGAGTGACACGAGTGAAAAGTATTTTTTTTACGAGATATACGAGTAAAGATATACGAGATATCATTAATGTTGAACGACATATCACCAAATTTTTGTCAACTAGTATCTACAGTAGTCAAAATGTCAGAAATGGTTACTGTTGTGATCAGAAAACATCCGAACAGAACCTCAGTAAGCTATTGCTTCACCACGACAATGCGTCATCACACTCGGTGCTCAAAACGAGCTACTTTCTGGACAGCACACCGGTTAAACTCATAGGGCACTCTTTTTGCTGTTCCGATTTGGCATCGTGTGATTTTTTTGTTTCACAAAATAAAATCCACTTAAATAAAAACATTTTTTATCACCAGAAGATGCATTGGCTACAATTGAGAAGTTAGTCTAAGATGTGATTGATGCGAGCTGAAAAGTGTGTTTAGAAAACTGGTTTAGACTTGTAAATCGTAGTCATCGATGAGATGTTTTTGAAGAGATATAATAATTTATGATATATAATTTTACAAAATTTTTTGAGGCCCTTATGGATAATTTAAGAATTGTGAAATAAATTTAAAACTAACAGTCGTAAGAAGTATTGATATTATGTTTCACTAATCATAGTTTTCAAAAGTGATCAGGATTTTATAGAGGCGTATGAAGCATTTAAATTCGAACTAAATTTTTATATATATATAAATATATATCAATGTAGTCATTACTGAAAATGGCAGTGAAACGAAAATTCCGTGAAAATCATTGACGCTTTCGATAATTCTCATGATAACTTCAACCGTTTATCTCTCCATCACTGCTACAATATCTATTTGTTCCATCACATATAAGATGTACGATAATAATGATATTACAAAGTTTTTTTTTTTTAAGTATTTTTGAGAGTAAACGAGCATAAAAGGCACCAAAGAATAAGTGGTCATTGCTGCTCATGGACAACCCTCACTTTATGAAAGTGAATAGTGTGTTATCAGCTTTTAGGAAGAAGGATCTTATCTTGAACATCTCATTGCCTTAATTGATTGGATACACCGTTGTTAATATATCACACCATAGTTTTAAAATATGTGACATAAATTTTGTCACTAGCCATCACAATGGCTTATTTCCACGATAGCATTTCCAGCTAGCGAGACAAGGACAGAATCTAGCGACAGGAGTAAGGTCGACTTATTGCATGCTTCAGCAAAACCTTCAATATATGCAATGTATGCGATGAAGCCTGATCTAAGATGCCTCTTCGCAAATCTGACGAGTTGAGCTGGCCGGATGTCAAAGGGTCGCCGACAATTTAACACGTTTGACGGTTGGATGTGGTCTGAAGGCGGGAGTTGATATTGGGACGTTTCAGCCCAGAGGTGATAACAGCACTGCAGATATTATCAGACCTGTTCCTAATAAACTAAAGGAGACGGTCCCAAGCTTTATAGAAGCTAGTTTAATTTTGCACTCAAAATGACGTTCTATGTCGACACCATAGATCCCAATTCTGGATGTGTCACTGAAGGAAATGGCTTCCCAAGAAAAAGTAACGAAAAGATATTTTTAACGATAAATTCACAAATTTATGTCTTTCTGGGGTGCAGAAAGACAAAACAAAATACAGCAAACAGCTTTGAAGAATGTCGGAATTTACTGTGTATTGTCAATTATTCAATTTTAAATGTGTAGATGGTTATTTATGTGAAGATTTATACAGAAGTTAGTATGACTAGAAAGCTTCAAGGGTACATACTGTGAACAATTTATAGTATTTACATGGCTTCTATAAAAGCTGTTATACAGTATTGTATAAAGACTAGTTAACAAGATACCATTTCATCCATATGAAACCATAAGTAACATAATATGGTAAACGTTACCACATTAAAACTTCCCCATTCATAAACGTTAAAATTATATTTTTTTAAATATCAATATTGTATGATAGTAAACACGGAACTTTCAACTGCAACTTGTAAATTTATCCCCCACTATAAAGCTCTTATACAGCTTTTGAAACCAAAGCTGACTGATTATTATCTTTTTTGATAACAGCAATAGTTACAAAAAAAGGTCACTATTATGTAATTTTAAATTTACATTATACAACTCGTAGTATATTTCTCGGCTTTAGAATCAAGTGTCAACCAAAAACAAAAGTTTAAACATTTGCTTGTAGTGTAATTACTTTTTGTCGCGTGTTTTCTATACACGACTAATCACAAGGCAAATTACGTATAATATATACAAAAGCCCCATAGGTATACGATGGGCTAAAACTTGAATACATATATGTCACCATCCAATGAATTTCAAAAAGAAAGGCCCACGCCTAGAGTTATATTCACAATTAGTATTTATTTAATTATTTATGTGACGAATACTAAAATAATATTTTATTTATTTCAATCTCAAATAATTTGTAAATAAAGTATATGTGGATTTTAAACTAATCATTCGTTTAAAGCTCATTTTTATTTGATCCCTAATTCAGATCGAGTAAAATTGAAATGCTCTTTCTCCATAATTTAAAGTATGTTATAACTTTTTAAGTATCCCACTACCTTGTGTGTAAATTTATGAAAACCCTTGGTCTCGATCGATATTGATGAGCTTTTGAGGTAGTTAAGAGAAAATGAAAGAGCGGAGGGAGGAGAGGTGTACCTTAATGACTTCTACTTTGTAAATGAAATACAGCGCCATCTGTTGAAGCATGTCTAGACATTATTATTAAAATTTTTATTCAATGCATAAAATGTACTTAAATAAAGGAACATAATTTTAAATCAATCCATTACCGATAAGCGTAAATATATATAGTAAAATTATTAGCCGCTAAAAATAAGCAATGCGAATGCGATAAATTTAATCTTTTAAGCTGTAAGGCGTTCAAATAAAATAAAACGTCAATTAGTTTATACACTATAGTCACTTATTAATGTATAATATTTGACCTTATACTTTAGATTTTTTGGTATACCCAAAACTTATATTAAATAGACTAGATTTGTCCAACGCGTACAAAGTTATCACATGCGACGTATACCTATCTACTTCAATATCTTACTTATTTACATACATTGATTACGTACAAATATCATTTCAGTAATCAGGTTCACTGGTTTTTGTCGAATTTTCTCACAACTAGTCTGCTAAGCTAAAATTAGAACTTCATTTCTTTGTTTGAATATTACTTGCCATTCTTGAGCCAATTCCCAAACACGTGAAATAATAGCTTTGGGAAAACACCCGTGACAGACAAATAAACAGACAGACGCACCCCAGGTGATTCCATAAGCAATCCGCTTTCATAATTCTACACGGATCACGAAAAAGGTTATAATTCAATAGTTCTATTTTAAATTACTTTTTATTTTCAGGGTCGCTCTACATTCTTAATGACCCACCAGAGACTGTAGGCAAACACCGCCGCCCGATGGCATTCGCAATGCTAGGATAGTCGCTAGTGCGTTGTCGGCCTTATACTTTATCTTAAAAGTGCAGTTGTCTCAACTACAGTTTTCGCGTATTCAGAAATAGCGAATTCAGGCGACGCCGCGCATTTCAAAGTGGCACGAAGTCGACATCGCCACCGGATGCTGTCGGTCGCGTGTTTACACAACAAACGGCGAGTGTTTACGAGGCCGGCACGCGCAGCGAACTCTAAAATAATGGCGCACGACGCGAAACAATGTTGCTCCAGGAGCTGAAATAGACTTTCCTGGAATTCGGCGCCGGACTCGGTTTCGGAAGTTGGCAATGGAGTGTTCGGAATCGAGCTGGAAGTTTTTAAATGTTCAAAAGCTGCGAGGGCGTGAAAGTTGGACATGAAGTTCTGAAAATTAATACTAAAACCGTAATAGTGTCTAAAAGGCAAGCGCTTTTAACTTTTCTAATTAATAAAATGTCCGAGTCAACACGGTCCGCCTATCTTGTTATTTTCTATTATTATAAAACTGTGTTTGTTTGGTAAGCGACTAGACAATCGTAATAGCTCTGTATATATGTATACAAATAATTATATGTAGTTTTTTTATATATATCTAACGATACATGTTCTGGATAGTTTTCTAAAATGATAACACAAGAAAACATTCATGCAGTTAAGGGAGTTATAAATAGAAAATTTATGTATCCTTAAACAAACAGTTGTCACTTAAAGCGAAAATGCCTCATTAATACAATACGTTTGATTATATATGAGTTCAACGAAAATTATAACCTCTGAATACTGCAAACCCACTATCACACTTTAAATGCTTGATAGAAGAAACCGAACCAGGATTATTCTACATGAGGATTAGACTACAATGACACATGACCTTGTCATTGTGATCTAAATGACAAACTTGTCATTAAGATCAGGAACACCTAAATTCCATATCAAAATATAGCTCATTTAAAAGCAAGAAGAAAATTTTTGGCTAAATATTACTTTTAAAATTGGACTGATTGATATTGAGAACGAGATCAAATTAGGAACCCAAAGTGGAATTTGAATTCAAATTTAAAACGGGACGGGAATCGGTTTTGTAATTGAGAAATTGCTTGATACAAAAGATTAAGGCTTTCATTGTATACTCACGCAGGTGAAGTTACTGGCAAATGCTATATAACCTGGAATAAAAAGGTTGTGAAACGGTACACCTCAGCGGTGGTGCGATCAAAATTTGATATAAAGTTTATATGGAACTGATCAGTTTTAAGTGCAAGTTCGCATACGGCCTTGAATTACACCTTAAATCTTTGTCCACTGTCACTTAATATTAAAAATAATTAGAAATAACGATATAATAGGGGGCTGAAAGATTTTGCCAATGGCTTCAGCGCAGACGCGGATCGGGGATTTGTTTCATTGTGACAAATTATCACCCATTGCCTTCCCCTGTATCCGCGCTGGAAATGTATATAGGTATGTTGAGGGTGGTTGCATGGCATGTAATGTATATTACAAACTCTAAAATACGATTATAGCTAATGTCAATAATTTACAAAACGTTAATTTAAATTTATAATCTTTCCTTCGTACAAAACAATTCATGATTTTGTTTCAAAAGAACTGTCAATCTTTAACATGGTTGGTGAAATCGAACCTCAATTTCAGCTATATCCACTCAAAACTTTCCTAGTAACCTATAAAGACATTTACAACAAAATTAACGTAGGTATGCGAATAGAGTCATTTACATAGGTAACATAAGAAATTGATTTTGAAATAACTGACATAAATAAATTACGTAAATGGCTGTTCAGATATGCGAAAATATTCAGCGTTTCCGAATAGCTATTTTCCATGTGCCATATAGCCTAGTCCTAATCACAAGCTCGGAGCTGAAATGAGTAATATAATATTTTACACGTCCTCGTAGCAGAAGTCATGGGCAGTCGTTGTATGATTTTTATCGCTTCTCTGCTGTCGTAAACCTTCAAACAATATTTTATCAGAACGTGAGCTTTACTCACACTGCAAAAAGAGTCAAAATTTACATAGATGACTTTGATGTTACTCTACATTTAACATTTTATGGTTTTATTTTATATTTTAAAATAATAATTTGCTGAATAAATATTTTTAAAACTTCTCTTTCCTATGAATTCATCTGGAAATAAGACTTTGAATATGCCTCAAACTTCTCGTGGAGTCGTACATCAATTCCACGTTCATATGAGTTACGAATTCAAACGATGAAAATTCGAACGGTCTTTCTGATTTTTAATTCTGGGACATATATACAATCGTGATACATCTTTTGAAAACAGCCATTTAACTATTTGCGATCACCGACACGCGTGACTCTGACGTCACTGCAGCGTTTTCAGTGACTGCATTAAGACATAAACCGTGTTTCAGTTCCTAAGAACTTACTGAGGCGAGGTCGAGCTACAGTGACCATGTAAAAAGAGTGACTTTTAATAAATAAAAATATGTATCTTTTTCTCTGTGAAATAAGATTTTTTTAATATACATATAAAGTTGACATTAACATCTGGTATGTTAGTTCAGTTCGACTTACGAGCGGTTTGGTGGTAAAACACTTGGTATAATTAGACATTATTTGGGATGTATGGCACGTTTGCAACGCCATTTCTCACAAAATTGTGGCTTACCACGAAGAGCGACATCTTGTATAAATATCAAAGATAGTATAAGTATATCTTGGTGGTGTGGTAGTTCTCACTGTGTTATCCAAAATGACGCATATATAGCTTTGGCAGCAGTGAGAGAATGGATACAGTATTTTAAAATTCAAAACTGGTATTTTTCATGCGATGAGGCGATGGTAATAACTTTATTGTATAACATCCTATAAAATTGATAATTGAACTGCATTTAATAAATCTATATAGCCTTAAACCTTGTACGTTATAGTTTAAAATTTTATTTAATTTTTATTAATTTCAAGAGTTCGTTTTGTGTTCAAAAATAATTTCACGGGTTCTTGGTTTATCTAAACTTACTTTCTTCTATAATTCCAAGTTTGAAGTAAAAGGATGGAGAATATTTCAAATAATTTATAGTTTTTAAGCTTTCTGGTTTTGGTTTTTGCGATTGCGTTATCAAACCTAAAATTTACTCTATCAAAGCTAAATATAAGTTAAAACCACTCGCTTAACATAAGTTACACACCGTATTTAATATTCCTTTGCAGTTCCATTATGATGATAGTAAGAAATGTGTTATTTGCTCATTTTATATTAAGCCTTATTATGGAGGTGTTATATACAGACCTCCATATCAAAAGTGCAATTATTTATTTATCCTGTCCGTTCTTAGATGCCACGTTTATTATTTATACAAAATATTCTCGCTTCTGTAATTCACCGATATTTTTTATAACGAATAATTATTTAATACAAAAAATTGATATGATAAAAGGATTGTGAAGGCAATATATGTTTCGTAATATAAACACTCAGGTGATATGACTACAAAGCGTGAACTTTTATTAGCGCTAGCTGTATAATCAGTCCGAACTAAATAAGAGTAACTTTTAATGTTGCTCACAAGCGTAAGGGTAGACATTATAAACCCTATGTTTTTATTAAAAGGTATAGTAAATAATAATTATAATAGAATGAGAATGCTTGCTTTCGGTACACAGTACTAACGCTGTAAACAACTCGAATGAACGAGTTACAAATCATAGCTACTTAAGCGCCTGCTATTTAGCACAATATGCCGCGCTTGTTCATAATTACAGGCTGCGCATGACACAGTAATATGATAATAGTTCGTCGGACGCGGCAGCAAAACGCTCAACAGTTATGCTTTATCTAGTTCATTCTCCCCTGAAAGCATAAATAATACACATTATAAACGCCACATCGCCACCGCGTCGGTGACCCTACACAGCCGAAGTACGTAGTAGTGAAGCGGCGGCAGGCGCTCGGCGACCGATCGGTCTATTTCGGTAAAATAATAACCATCAATATCGTTTGTATGATCAGAACGATAGAACGCCGTTATCTGTCCATACGCTTCTTTATAACTCGATCTGAGTTCAGAATATCTGAGTCACTTTAGGGCTCTTTAAAAATTTAGAACATACCGATCAAAAGAAACCTTGTAATAATAGAAAAAATTTACACCTACATATTCCACTATTTCGATTGTGAAAAACAATTGATTGCATACAAAATCTATATTTTTCTTAATCGTTATTTCTACCGTCAACATCTTCATATTGTATTTTTACGCACACAACGATGCATTGAGGTATTATTTATTGTGTTCCTTATAGTAATTAACTATACAAAAATATCAGCTTTCTACAATTTCGGTTGAAAATAAATCTGTAATAATCTGAAAGTTTCCTTTCATTTTTAAAACCTATAACATAACGGCCTTCTTAAATTTACAATTTTTTTTATTTCCCTCGAGTGACGCGTGTCTCGATACAAGACTTCCTTTACGCTTATTCATATTTTTGAGAATCACTCAAGACTTGAAAGCTCTTTGAGTGGACGTAGCAAATAATGGATTTTAAGAGGAATGTGTCTATAAATCGTGCTATTGGAGCAATTAACAGTAGATTTTATTTTCTACTATTTTTATATAGATACGTAAAAAATAGAAAAACAAATGAAAATATTTAGTTTAATCCCAAGTAAATGATTTCCAATAATAATAAATCTTAAAATGAATAATGATTTTTTTTTAGTATTGTGACACGTTTTAACCACTCCTACATTGTATTATTTCAGATGGAGATGATTGGACCTTAAGCCTTCCACGTTGACCCGAAATTTAAGTTGTTGGCCCCGTATACTGAAAATATAATCACTTTAAAGAATATATATACTTATTACGCACATCTAATGAGACATTAAATTCTATAGGGCCTTAATGATGAGAATCGCATTACCTAATTTTAATTTCTGCTCCTATGACTATTTTGTTAATCAATGAACTGATCTCGATTGAAGCTCAAACTTCATAAATACTCGAACTAGAGATGATAGTATTATTAGTTACCGCAAATCTAACACTGCAACAGTAAAGGCGTTCTGTCGCGCGGCGATCGAGGCACGCCCTCTAGCGGAAAGCGCCAAAACATCACGTATATCTACCAAAATTTATCGTACAGGTTTTGATGATAGCTAAGCAATGTCGATTCTTTTCCAAACTCTATCATAATATCTGCCAACCTGTTTCTCTCTAGATGATAATATACACGAACTTCCGTTAGTCACGCGCACACAAGCACGGCAGGGCTCGTCACAGGGCCAGTTAAAGCCGTGGGCGTGGCGGTTCGCAACCGGTCGCCCGACCCGAAGGTCCAGGTTCAATGACGGCCCGGGGCGAGACTATTCTCTGGTTTTTATCTTTTTTTTTGGATCTTAACAGCGTGTCAATATTCATTTCGTTATAATTAAGTTTTAAATTTCTATACGTTGACCCCGCAGATTATTTTAAATGTGTGAAAAATTCAGGAATTCTTAAATGGACCAAATTTAAGGATATAAAATTGAATGTCATTTTTTTCAATTTCGATGTAACTTGTGTAGGTAATATGTTAATAGTAACTGCATGTAATAACGCGAATTGATGAGCAGAAGATAAATTGGACTTCTGTACTTCTTTTCGTAGGTCTCATAATAAATTCTTCTATCTATTGATCAACATTAGAAGAAATATTCTGAGCAGAGTCTTAAAATACCCAAAAAACTTATGAACAGGAGGACTTCCGACATTAGCATTTCAGACTTGCATAATCGACTCATCTACCCAGTGTAGCTATTAGGATAAAAAGTGTGGCACGTGTTTCACGCTACTTAGTAAAATTATTTACATTATCGTTCTTACTTTGTTTAAACTAAAAAATGTTAACATTTTTAGTTACACAAAATTAATAAGCTTATTTGAGTACGCTATTTTTTTCAAAAATAAAACAGCAGACCCTTGAGACATTATTCTCGTTGATTAGATTATGGGTACGGGGGCCGATGCATGGGAACTGCCTCCGCGCACCCAATTTCTTTAGAGGCGGAGCTAAAGCTACTTTGTTTTTTAATAGTTTCCTACAGAATTATGGACATTCGTTTATGTATTCTTTTTATTATTAATTTCCAACTGTAATATTTATACACTGTTATCAAACTCGGCTAAATTTTTTTCATAATGATTATGTAAATACCAATGAAATTATACACCAAATATTTAAGGAATACTAAATAATCTACAATCTTGCATTTATAAATGGATAAAGGCCAATTTGTAATATTAGTTTCTCTATATGCATCCACACAAACGCAGCAAATATACGACTTCGTGATTAAAAGTATGTTGCTAATTTTATAAATATTAAAATGGTATTGCCATTAATATCCCACTGAGACTGTTATTGCGTCGAATAAATATTAAATTTAATTTATAATTAAAATTGTTCAACTCCACGTTTACGTATAGGTCCCAATTATGGAGCTTTTAATACAGATGCTGCTTACTTTAAACTTAATCGGATTCGGGAAAAAATTCAATAAGAAAATTAATAAGCGACGTTTGTCACGCCGATGACATATATCGAACGCGAGTTATAATTTTTTTGTTGAAAGTGTCAAAATTTCAAAAGGGCCTCTAGGCCAATTTTTGGAAATGATTGTTCAAATTTTAGAGAGAATGTGTATGGAAGAAAAAAAAGATCAAAGGCGCCGCGGATGGCCGCGACCGTCGCTAGACAATAACAGATGACACAGGCCGTATGTGGTCGCGTCGCGCGGTGACAAATCGGCCAGGCGCATAAACAAAGGCCGGCTATTGCTTCATCGACAAAAACGCGAAACGAAACCATCTAAATAATATATATCTATTAAATATTCTTATACAGCATGATTCGGCCTTTGTACATAAATATAAAGTAGTATTAAATCATAATTGAAAATATGTTTTCTTAACAAAATGAAACGTTTACAAAAATAGTAGGAGTTGATTTTCACATGAGAAGACAGTCCTGATCCCAGTATTCTTTACTTTAACAAAATGTAGCTCTTTTGAAAAAAAAGACTAGACCTGCATACAAATTTTCAAAGCATTCTATGAATCATCAGGAAGTTTCCTTGTGAAGAGATGACCGTCAATGCAGCATCAAACTAAATGTAATGAACTGTGATTATTCGTACACACATGTACGAATTTTTTAATTACATTGAAATCCACCCTTCACAACTAGGGTAACTGAATTGAAATTTGTCAAATAACTATCATCTTACAGAGCACTCATCGAGTATTTAGTACTTACGCCTTATATTTATTATTCATGGGTTTATAATATGTTTCGGCATATAAGTAATATTTCCTTACAATGACAAACAATTTAACTATTGCAATAAATAAATGTTATATAAACGTCTTACATTCGCGTGTAAGCTTATATATTTGTTTTTGTGTCTGAAATTTATCTGTCAAACAACCATTTATCAAACCAAGTTATTTTTTTATCATAATTCCATTTAATGACAAAACCAACGGTGTGATTTAAACACTAATTTAGAGATAACGATAGTGTATATAAATCATCGTGTGAAGGGAAAACATTTCGAAATGCGATTCGCTCCACAACTAAACCAGTACGGGTCGGAGACTACAAACGACGGCCGTCACCAATACGGTGACAGCATCCGAGACTCGGAGCAGGTGGTTTGTTCTAACTCTAGTTAAACTCATATCTGTCATTTCTGTCGTCCGTAGTCGAGATCCCGTTCCCTTATCGCTCCGAGGCGACGCTGTCGGTCCCCGAGTAACCAGCTCTTTGCTGGCTGAATACACCACCACAACATTTGAAGGTTTTAATGAACTTTCTTGCCTATAAAACTTCCTGACGATGTTCTGTTTCACCACTTAAAACGATGCCGTCAAACCATTAACATTTTGTCGAACCGGCGATTCATTCATTATAGCCGCTAACCATTGACCTGCCGCTGTCTTTTGACTCGCTGCCTCCCACGTTACACGTCATTACCATATTGAACTTCAATTGACAAACTTGTTCACCTGTTCACTCTGTAATAGTGCGTTACATTTGATTTATACATGAAAAGATCGATAATCACAACGTTTTATGCGGCCGTTTAATAAATATTAATTTATTGAAAAAATCATACTTTATAATAATCCGCCCAGCCGTCCGCCCGAGCAGCGGGTAGTGTGTTTAAATTGCAGTTAACCAGCGGGGCGCGGGCAGCGTTTGCTCTACGGAATAATATTACAGTTTTGTGTTATGGGGTAAAAAAGGGGCCATATGACATAATTTTTAATAAACGTTGTTTATAATGACGCTTGCTTTATTTAGATATGTAAACAGTCTCAT
>BGZK01002585.1:0-49627 GCA_005406025.1 Eumeta japonica | reverse complement strand
AACTCGTGAACCCAAAAAGTTGCAAACATAAAAGAATTTACATTCTAATAATCCATTATAAATGCGAAAATGTCTCCGTCCTTTAGTTACGTTTTTACGCCTTAAACACAGTACTCATTTTGATTAAAATTTAATAATTTAACACTAGGAGATAATTTAACTCCAGGGAACAGACATTTGCTTTTGTTTGTTTGTTTGTATGTTTTTTTCGTATCTCTGCAATAATGAAAATGATATTAATGAATTTTAATTTGTTTATATTTCTATCTATTTTTATGTGTCTATTTATGATTCGAAAATGACTTAACTAACTCTAATGTAATTTAGAAAACTAAAAGAACTTATTGTCATATAAAGTACGCGTTATTTTATTGTTTTTGTTTTACGTTATGTGTTTATTCGTATGTCTCCATAAGACTAGAAGATTAAAAGTTACTATTTTTTTTAATTTTGTCGGACATGCTTATTATTTGCTTTGCTTAGAGAAAGAGCGATGTTAGAGTGGCCGATGAGAGTGAACAGGAAGAGGAAGAGGAAGATATGCTTTGAGAGGGTGAGATAGAGCGAAATCGAAGTGAGCGTCAACAATATGATTGTAACTATTAAGTTGGGGGGTGAAAGATTTAGAAATAAAAAGTTACTGTAAAGTCTCTTTGGTTGTGATGTTTGTATCTGGCTAATTTTGATACCATTAAATAGACGACATTTAAAAAAAAAGAAAAATGAAAAGTAAAACGGTGTTCTGCCATTTTCTTATTGTTTACTAAAATGAGTGAATCTAATGGAGAAGTTCGATACATTTTGAAGTCTTATTACAAAAAAAGGAAAAATGTGACACAAGCCGCGAAATAAATTTGTGACGTTTATGGACCTAACGCTGTGTCGGTAAGAGTGGCACAAAACTGGTTCAAGCGTTTTCAGTCCGCTAATTTTGATGTCAAAGATGAACCTCGCTCTGGTCGATCTGTTACGGACAAAGTCAATATCATTTTGGAAAAAGCAGAGCAATATCGGCACATTAGTTCTTAGAACATAGATGAGGAGCTGAGGAATGATCACAAAACAGTTTTGGCCCTTTGAAAAGACCTGGATTTACAGAACGCCCAATACATAGGTCCCACACGAGCTCACTAAAAAAATCTAATAAATCGTGTGCTCACTTGTTTTTTTGCGATGTGTTAATATATGGGATTATGCACTACCTACAAAATGGAAACAAGTTCAATTCAAATCAAATGTAATGAAAAATTATCTTGAATTTGTATACAAAATACGAAAAAACTTTTTCCCCGACTTAATATGATGAAGTAGCTTTCGCTCGCGACTCCGCGTGGACGCGACGCGCGGACAGAGAACGAATAAAACGTGCTCTAGTATCTAAGTTACATCTCTAGTTTTTTCGTGATACGTGAACAGACGAACACAGACAGGCACACGAGAACGATTTAAAATATTCTAAATTCTATTATTTTAAAAGAACATCCTTAAATAACAGAAAATTTAATGTAAAAAGTGCTAACTTTTGGAACTGTACAGGCAATATTCACAGTTTTCATTTAGCAGCTGTAATAAGGCTAAAATAGTACGGTTTGGCTCCCGTCTGTGTTAATCGAATGTTATTTTGATAATAAAACATTATTTTAACCCAATAAATAAGAATATTAAGGAATAAAAAAATTGAAGTATAATATTGTTTAAATACATAAATAAACAATAATCCGTGCCAAAAAAATTAAATTATTTTTATTATTTTTTATTTATCGTAAGTTAACATAAAAATTCAATTAATTTTTTAACTAAAAGTTTGAAATATTATTAATTTATTAGAGTAACATAAATCGAAAACAGTCTTGGCATTGTTATTTATCAGCGATATAAAGATTACACGATGTAAAAAATAACAAATTAATTATACGTCCAGGCGGGTGGAACCGTGGGCAAAAGCTAGTTTAATTCTATAGATATCATTCATTAAAAAATAGTTCTAAAGACACTTTTCCTTTCCGAGTGCAAACACACAACAGTCGACGCGATGTTGCCAATAGTTTCATAAGTAATTAGGAATATTATTAAGTTTAACGTGTTTCCTTTGCACATTTACCAAGAATACGTTACTTCATAAAAAGCTTTACTCCCTTTCAACGCCATAAAGCATTCTTTATTTTCAATTCTTCGCTGCGTTGACGGCCCGAATATATTTTGTAACATGTGTCCGGGCACAGAGCGGCGGGCGGCCCCGCGTCACGCCATCGGCCGACGGCGGCGTGGCGATATCTTCTCGACCGATAAACGGTGAACCTATTCCTATCGCATCTAATTAGATCGCGACACTAATTAAACCCACGATACAAAGCGCATGAGCGTTTTGAAACAATTGAACAGATATTTATATATAAATAGCGGCCCGCTTCGACTATGCAAGGACAGCAATATTACGTAATAATATAGATTTGTCTGTATAGCAGTATGACTTCTGGTGGATGGGTAAGAGCGGTCGCGTGAGGAAGTTTTAGCAGATATCTATAAGTACGGCGCCGTGCTATGCCAAAAAAATGTATTATTTTCTATGGAAAATATGACGAAAAAATTGCTATTATCCAGTCAATGAGAGTTCCGGTGCCCCCCTCCCCTTCGCTCGCCTCACAGCCGTTTCCCAGCAGCCCCTCCCCTCTCGATCAGTCCACTCTCCTTTCTTAATTAGATATACTATTGCCAATCTGTATTCGTACCCAAGAGTTTGCCGACGCACTGACGACTTCTCCGATGTCGCGAGTAGCCATAGGCAGCGGTGACCACTTATATTTTGGCTCGCACACTCGTTTGCAAATACTTCAAAGAGAAAACAAAAAAATCTGTTTATCCAATCGCTACCAAACTTCACAGTAATACCCACTGGCCTAATCTGAATACCTACTAAAAATTTTAATAAAATCGATACAGCCGTTTTGGAATCCATAGAAAATATACAAACACACATTACCTTTTATATATACATAGGCAACCTCATAATTAGAGGATATGTAACAAAAAGACTCGTACTACTAAAAGCTCATTCATTGAAAATATCGCAATAAGAAAAGCTTGTAATCTAAAGACTAATAGTACATAAAACTCATATCACAAAAAAATCCTAGTTCAGAGGTCATGCACACAGAATAAATAACGCAAAATGATCATTATTTAAAAAGCTCTTAGTATAAATGACTTATAATTAAAACATATCATAGTATAGAGTTCATAGTGCATACAGCTAATAGTTCAAAGAGGTCTAAGTATAAACAATTCATACTAGAAACAGTATATAGTTCGAAGAACTTACAGTACAAAGGACTGATAGTCTAAGCAGCTCCTAATAGTACTAAAAACTCGTAGATCAACAAAGTACTTCCCTATAATACATGAAATTTTGCGATATTAAAAAATGTATTACGAACCATTATTTCTTTTATTTTATCTGTTCAAAAAACACTTCATCGCCGTTTGTATAAAATTCCATATTTGTAAACCAGTTCTCCAAACACACCTTCACCTCTCCAACCGCCTTTTCAAACGCACTCACTGCATCTCCCCGTGACAAACAATTTTCGCTTGACTTAATTTTTTTATTGTGGGTAACAAATTAAATTACGTAATGTCAAATCGGTACTGTAAGGAGAGTGATGTATAACTTTGGCCGGTACATTGTCCAGAAAGTCTTTTGCATTGAGCGCCGATGCACGAATGCTTTATCTTTCGGAAGCAGCTCACGAGGCCGGTGTTCTTTCGTTTTCTAATCACAACAGTAAACATTTCTGGCAAAATTTGGTAACATACCACTAAGTATGGATGCTCCCTTTATCTCGTAGAGTACTGACACCGAATAACCTGTCAAAGAAAAACTCGTTATCTAAATCTTCCCCGCACTTCTCAGTCGCTTCACTTCGCCAGCCATTGGTTCATTGTGAAACATCCACGCGGTTAACTGACGCTCCATTTCTGACCCATACCGATACAACCATGACCAAGTCGTAAGTACGTCGAGACGAGCCTACTCTGAATTTTTTTATCACGTCGCAGCACCATTCTACCCGAAGCTGAGCTCACATTAGATCGTGCGGTACCTCGCGTGGAACTATCCTCCTTATGGGATGATATCCTGGCACAATAGAATTTCATGCACACTTCCCGAACCAATATTGCGTTACGTTATGTAACTTTAGAACGACTTTTTTTATATAGAATATTCGCAGAACAAACGACCAAGCGAGTCATCGGAGACTAAATGGTCATCGCCGCCCACGGACACCACTCGCAATGCCAGAGAAGTCACCCGTGCGTTGCTGACCTCTTGGAAATGAGAATAGTGGAGGGAGTATCGGGAAGATGGAGAGGGAGAAGACAAAGTGAGCCTCGGAATTTACATTCAATGGACGAAATGGAACAGCAGCAGCTGAAAATCCACATTCTTTTTCTGTGAGAGTGTAGTGTGCACCAGTCGAGCCAGCACATAGTTCTATTGCCACCAATTTGGCCGCAGTACGGGTCTACCGCATCAGCACTTTTATTTTGAACGCCATTCGGCACTTTCAAATATTTCTTCTGCTTTTGGTGGACATTTTAAATCGTACAAAATCATCAGCGATGATATTTTCGTTGTGGACTCATTATTCAGTGAAACAAAATATTTTGATTTTGTTCATAAAATTAAAATGTTCATTCGGAATATCAATACTTTTTCTCAGAAACGATCGAATTTTATAATTCATTAGAAGCCCGCCAATGTCTGTTTATTGAAAACTGTTTTGGAAAAATATCTTGCGTGGTGTGGTATGTTTGCTACGGCCTCAGCTTAGTGTGTGAGCTGTGTCATAAGTCCAATGGTAACAAAAATTCAAGTACTTAATGCTGGTTTATTGTAATGAGATAATCGTAGTGTAATAAGACCTATTAATTTTCATAGTTCATTGTTTTTGTTATAGTTTCTATTCTTCTGAAAAAACAAATGTACGGTCGGTGGACCCCCATTATGAACGAAGTTTTTTTTTCCAGTATAAAACATGCAAATTAAGGGAAAAAATCGAAGGGATTCATTTAATATCCTAGAAAAACATTTATTTATTATAATAATATTGGATATGAAATAGTGAAACATAAATTGTACAAACACATACTAAATAATAAATTTTAACAGAGAGAGAGAGAGTCGCATGATGGGAGCATGGCGTTTATTCGTTATGTTATGATCGCTACCCGTCAACCCCACCGCCAGCCGCGTTAAGGAACATCATTCCGACTAGAAATTGGCGCCGCAGCCATGTTTACTGCGTGGAGAACAAGCTGTTTGTGTGAAGTGCGACAAACGAGTGTACGTGTAGTATATTTACATATAAGGAATTTTCTTTTTAAAATCTAAAGCAAAGAGTGCAGAGTCATAAGTGAGAGTAGCCGTAGCACAGACTAAGCAAAGCACGAAATGATCGCAGACCACAAAAACATTTTAATTCGCCGCCTCTTAACATTTTCGGGAGCTTTTGCATAATCAGTTACGAGAATAAAACGAGTTACGATTTTACTAACATACACTATTACAAAGCGACGCTCCCGGTGCTGACGTAGCCCGGTATGTGCTGGCTTAAGTCATAACACGCATAGAAAAAGCAATGGCAATGCCTTTGGAACTCACATGTACCTGCTTCTGAGAAGACTAGACGATTTCGTTTAAGGTTTACAACTTTGAGTGTAAGTACTCACGTGCATGAATGTTTGTGGCACCGCTGAAGACGGCGCTTGCGCGGAGCTCATTAGCCCAAACGAAATAAAGGTCTCATCGTAAGTCGGACAGGATCGTTTGTCTGTGGGTGGCGGCGGGCGGCAGCGCGCGTGCGCACTCTGACATCTTTGCTGGTCTTCGAGCACGCACCGCCTAGACGTACGATTGTCGGCTCATGCTTTATTCGATCGGCCCGATGGAGCTTTCGAAGCGTGAGAGCCCCGGCGGGTGTTGCGGCGGGGCGACGAGTTGATCGCGCGTAGTACTACCCACAAACTAATAACGTATCACCGCAAAGACACTTATCATAAATGTGTTTACTATTTTTGTGTAATCCATTTTCGTAAATAAGAAGTAATTCTATGAAAAATAATTTTTTTAACCTCGCACTAAGAAATTTAAAAATCTTCGTGAAATATTTTCTTGTATTATTTTTTATTATTTATTTTTCAATATAGTCGTTTTTGTGCTTAAAAAATGTTTTGAATGCTGTAAGTTTCGTTCCATTCGTTCAAAAGCCATAATTGAATTTTTTTCAATTTTATTTGGAATGGTTTTTAAAGAAAATATTCATAATTTATAGATATCAAAGCTTTAAATATCCAAATGATTTTCGAAAGTCATGAAATACAATTGAAACTTTAAGTTCATTTTGATAAAAAGCTACTTTAATGGTCGAATACAAAAGCCAGAGTTTTGTTCCGTAGAAGTGTGAAAGTTCTGATCTTAAATTACATGGAATCAGGTGTTAAAGTTAATAAAGACAAAGCCCTGAGTCCAGTGCCCTCGACAACTAGTCCTTAGCTCTACTTCTTTATAAATCTCTTCAAAGCTAAACATTACTCACGGAACTCTGTTGAACGTTTCCTTGTACTTATCCCTATGTAGGTAAAAAATTACGAAGAAAAGTAATGCACATGCTTATATCGAAGACTCTCCTACGTAGTCTTACGTAGTGTCCAAGGATCCCGACCACGCACGGGGACTTTATAGAGGATTGATAAGCCCAGCGTATTATTGAAGTCTTTCCGAATATAAGAACATGACACTTTTGAGAATTTATCCGCGACTGTATATTTCGTACTACTTATTTTAATTCCTCCTTATTTTTTACATAGTATATAACTGAAAAAATACATTACTAGGTATGATCCTGTTCTGCAGTTGGGACCAAAACCACGCGCGTGCAACCACTGTTGCACGCGCGCATCGAAGGCGTCATAGAGCAGAGTTGGCGAGGATCACTCGTCCCATTCGGGTGAGAACGCACAGATAAAACGTTTATCACATAATCGTTAACGGGCCGTCGCACCGGCCGGACGCGGGCGCGGCGCCGGCGCCGTCGGCGTCGCCGGGCCCGCTTTCGAGCGCCACGCACGCGTAGAGCTTTCGTGGTCGAGCAGCGCGGCGCCGGCGCCGAAACCACTTTCTACGGCCAGCCGTGTTATTTATGAACGCCCATTTACATTAATATATTAAGCACTATAAATTTCACACCATGTCAATATGCATTTATAATTGACTATTTATTGGGTGAAATTATATCCGAAAATAGGAAAGTATTTTCAGGCAATAAATATCAGTGTCGATTTCGACTTTACAGAATTGGGGTTATATTACAAATTAGTAAAATTAAAAACGTTTTCTTCAAATATATTGTCTAAATATTACATTCAATCAACGAGTTTGTTATTACAAATATATTTTTATGATTCAAATATATTAAGTTTTATAAGATATTAAACGAAAACATATAATTATAGACGATCTGTCTCCTCATCTTCGAAACAAATGAGCCTAAAATTTTTAAAATAATGAGAAATATAAGGCTTCACTCAATTCACGGAAAGATCTAAACGCACATCGTACGCTTTAAACCCTGCCGGGTAACGGAAGCTATTCGTGAAGAGCAAATGGATGTATCGCCTAATTTTAGCGAGCACTCACTGCCGACCGGCCCCGCGCCCGCGCCGCGCCGACTGTACGACGTGGTCAGTTCAGGTTCTAACTAGCCTACGATTACTTTTCGAGTCTTTTGAAAATATTTTTATTTTACCACAATATCAATGTCAGTACAATATAAAAAAAGTGAAACCGCGTCTATTGGTACGGAACCTCCTCTACATGAGTACGACTCGCACATGGCTGGGTTTTATGGTACTTTTTTATCTATTTCTTAAGAAAGTATATTAACAAGATATTTAACGTGATAAACAATCGGAGAACATTCTACTTTTACACGACTACCCAAAAGAGAAGTGAAACATTTTCAGGGTTCATGTGAGTATGTATGCGAGTTTTTTTTATTCCACCATAACTTTTAAATGCATGAACAGATTTGGTTGTATGGGATATTGTGGAAATCCTTACATGACTGCAACTGTTCAAATGAATTTCATAGATTATGGAATTATCATTAAAATACTTACATCATCACACGAGTAACATAGGCCATTCAAAATAAAAAAATAATTAATTAAAGAAACGAATACTTTCTCAAAAAACGAACTAAAAAATAAGTTGTATTACTTAATGTGTGTGTGTGTGTATAGAAAGTGAAAGGTCACTCATTTATTCGCTGACTAAACAGATACAGAAATTCATCCATAAAATAATCATCCGACTACAATGACAATTTTATTTATCTGTTTCGTCAGCAAGTAAACGAGTGACCTTTCACTTTGTATACACAGATTACCTAATACTACTTGTTTTTATATTTTTTAGTACTTTTTTAGAGGGCAGTCGCGATTATTGATTTGATTTTAAAACTTTGGATACCGTTATTAAAAACTTACCACTGAAGATGAATTTAATTAAATTTAAATTCAGTTGTTACATACATTCTCT
Source organism: Eumeta japonica (assembly GCA_005406025.1). Lineage (NCBI taxonomy): Eukaryota > Metazoa > Arthropoda > Insecta > Lepidoptera > Psychidae > Eumeta > Eumeta japonica. The sequence continues at coordinate 41,028 of BGZK01002585.1, read as the reverse complement.
GCGATACGACACTCGGCAAGTAACGGAAGACACCGCGCCGACAGCCTTGTAAGATTTTGTACGCGGGCCGAAAACCGAACCTACACATTGTCATCTTCGACACCGGCGCGTGCACTTTGTTGCTCCGAGCTAACATTAAAATAATTGTGCAATAGCATGCTTTATTCTATTTTTTAAGCGGTTTCATTGCTTCCTTTAGAAGAAATTTATTGTCAGTTGAAAAATCATTCTTGTCAATTAAGAGTACGATGGCACCGAGATAGAGATCAGACGGCCGTCCCGCGCCCCGCGCCCCGCGCCCCGCGCCGCCCGCGCGCCGAGCCCGAGCCGCGCGCGTGTGGGGTCAGACCCTTGTTAGGGCCAGATTCATTCGCTAAACTAAAATTAAAGCGATTTCGTCCTGCAGGCTGATTTATAATTTAAAAAATATGTGCAGCTTTATTGCATGGTAGGCGATATAGTTAAAATTGGGCTGTTAACAATACATGAGAAATTAACATTATAAATGAACTAGAAAACGAGCGGTCCAACTTCCCGTCCGCGGCCTCGTCCATGCTTCGTCTGGAAGTCTGAAAACGTATGTGAGGGAGGAAAAAGTGAAGCAAATTAATCCAATGAAACGACTCTAAAGTTGAAAGTTTCAAGTTTTGTGCAGGTTAGGTTTTAAAGCGACGTTCCGAACGTTAAGAAAGGTTATCGGTTTATCATGAAATCGAGTGTTCATTGGAAACGAAACACCACTTATGTTTCACTTTCTTCATAATCGAAATAAGAGGTCATTCATTATCTACGGTTACACGACTTCTCACTTAAGAAACGAGGCGGCACCGCGCGGCGCGGCGACGCCGAGGCGGAGTCGGTCGCCGCAGCGGACGCGGCTCGTGTTAAATCACCCAGGATTACGTAAATACGCGGGAGAAATTGATGGAGCTCACGCGGTCACGTGCGCACGCGCCGCCGAATCTGCGAATCTCGAAACCGACGTGTATGTAACAACGACGAAACATAATAAAAGTTTACAGCGGAATTACATGCTGGAAATATCATCGACGACATCATCGACACACCATCACACAATTATCAAATCACACAATTAAGTCACCGTTCTAAAAGAAAGTCGTGTTTTTTCTTCTGTACCGTCGAGGCATCGGCCGAATTCATTTCGGCAGTGGTCAGTCGGTGTTCGACGTTCGCGTCGCTAACTACTGCCAATTTCAAAAATAAAATAATCATCGGCCTCATCCATATCACATATAAATTATATCTTTAGTCTCTACTAGAAAGACTATACTAAAAGTATTTTCGCATAAGCAATTGACGACTGTTTTAAGTTATGTGAGCCCTAAATTATATTTTAGTAGAAAATTTTACTGTTGTTATGAATTCGGTTAAAATCTGTTTTACCAAACAGATTATATTGAGCGCACAATACGCGACATGATTAAAATAAGATATACCAATAAAATAAGTGAATTTTTGTAAAATTACGGATAGACGCTTATATTGCGTTAAGCAACCTTCCAATGAATTATAGGTACGAATTAAAAAAGTGATCTCATCGTAACAATTGAACTGTTCGACCCACTCAGTAGCAATACGGATTTTTTTAAGATGAGACCTCATTATATAAATACCGATCGCTTTTTTAATCTCGCACACATTCGTTGGTAGTAAATAGAAAATCATAAATTTTCGTGCTATACTTTTTAAATGTAACCAAAAGTTTGTGTCAAAAATAAATAAAATCAATAGGGAAAATAAAGTTAAGAGGATTTTTTTAAAATTAACGTAGAATGCATGAGCCAAACTGAAAGTTCTTAGAAACTCAAAAAAGGAGAAAATTAGCAAATTATTTTTACTATTATTGTTTTTCAAAATAGTGTCCTTTGAGATCAATACATCGCTGCATTCGATGAAACCTCTGAGAGAAACACTTAACCCATTCAAACTTAGAAGTCGCTTCGACGGCCTTTTCATATGCAGCCACTGCTTCCTCGGCGTCAATAAACCACTTTCTTTTAAGTTTTTAATTTTTTTTTTAGGAAATAAATAAAAATCGCACGGTATGAGGTCGGAGCTATAAGGCGGGTAAGCGAGTATTTCTATACCTAACGTCCCGAAATAGTTAATGTTTGTCCAGCGGTATGTGGTGAGACGTTGCCTTGATAAAGGAGAATTATACTGCAAGGTCGTTTTTCCCGAACTTTTTCTAAAACAAGAGGCAGCAATTGTTAGTGTACCAGTCTGCAGTGACTGCTTTATTGTTTTCGAAAATAATTATTGCATAATGACTTGTCGTTCCAAAGAAAGAGGTAACCATCTTTTATCCGACGCTCCGACCTCGTTTTACTTTAGTAGACCATTCCTCCAAAAACGCCCACTGAGCAGACAGTCTTTTGTTTCGGATCGTAACTGTAAATGAAGCTGTCGTTACCTGTAACCATCTCGTATACAGTATTTTAGTCACCACCGGAAAATCTTTTGCATAATTTCGCGGCACAATTAATTCAATGGAGTTTTGAACTTTGGTCAAATTTTGCGGTATCCACCTAGTACAAAGCTTCCTGCCGCTAAACATTCATAAATGATTTTGTACAGTTAACCCATACTAATGCTTAAGCTTGTCCAAATCTGCTGGTAGGTCACTTTTGTCAGCGTCTGACTTGAACCGCACAGCATTAATTTTGCCTTCGGTTATCGCCATAAAAGGGCGTCCCTTACGCAGTTCATCAGTCAGATTAACGTGACCACGTTTGAACCAGTTAAACCAGTTATAAACAGTGCTAAAGAATGGAGCTTCATCATGAAAGACGAACCTAAGTCAATTATCCTACTACTATATAATCTAGGATTGAAGATCAAAGACTGATATCGGTAAAGCGATCATTGTCAAACTTCGGATCGAGCTTTTAACGAAGACTAAAGTCTCGATTGTAACTCTCAACTTTCGCGGACTAAGTGTAACATAAGTATATTTCCAAAACTCTAGTCCATTCAGCGCCTTTTCCATAACTGTACCTAAAATATACGCTCCTTTCTGTCTAATTAATCATACAAATAAAAAAGAAAATATGTTAGAGCAAAAACAAGGCATTATTGAGGATTTACTTTTAAACATCTGTTCAATATAAAATTAGAGTCGATGCACTACAAAATAACATTTTTGGCGTTCCCTAACAAAAGACAAAACAACAGGAATCGATGTGGTGGCGTCATGTCCGTCCACTCATCGGTCTGCCAGTTTTTATCGACTCTGATAAAATGTGATGGCAAATGTGGACAGCCTTACGATTTTGTAAAGCGATTACAAAAAAGTTTGCCTATGGATTTCCATACATGAAATTATGGCACACACATATATAAAAATACACTAAAGTTTTGTAAGTAACTTTTTCTTTTAGATGTCCATTTCGAGGTTTAAAAATCTAATAAAAAGTCGGGATTTGGCTGCGTTTTCAAAACGGATATGTATTTAACGTGAACACGTCTATGTCTCGGTTAATGTTTCCTTTGAGTGAATTATACGTATAATTATTTTTGAATACTAAGAAGTCCTTAGGATTTCGTGCAGTTATAAACGTAATAGTAAAATTTGCATTAGCTGCTGCTAAATGTGTCTGATGTTCGCAAGTAATCTATTTCAATACAATCGATAAATTTTGACAAGAGCTGACGATTGCAACTCCAACAAAGATCATACTTTCTCCGAGCTAAAAGTTATATTAAAAAGAAATTTCGTGACGCAGCGAAACAACCTCAAAACATCGTCTCTTCTTCCTCCGCGGCCGGGCGGTCGCAGTGCTCACTAAACGCGCCGACTTTGGCCTTTACACATCGAGTGGCGTATTGATTTCGGATGTAGATGTTAGATATGCAACTGCAGCATCAAACCGTACTTCTCGATTTTCTAATCATCAGTTTTCTGAATTGCCTCCCTTCGTAGAAGCAAATTTAAAGACGTATTTACGTCAAAAATTACAACATAGGCTTTGAAAATGAAGTTAACTAGATCTACTTTGTGTGATATTTGTCTTTTCACCGGTCTTTATTTTTCAAAACTATCGATATAGTCACCAAATATTATTGTAGTACCATAATTGCGTAGATACCATTCAATCATAATAATAATATTGTGTTTGCACGATATTATTTTATATTAAATTTCTCAAATTTATAAGTAGAAGACGATATTCGTTCGATTAGAGTTCAATACAATTTCGAATTTCGCTTCGCTTCGTTCGTTGATGCGTCGCTCGGGCCGCGGGCGCCGTCTTCCAACTTGGTCGATTTTTTTTCTAAATAGAAATTTAAATAACTTTAGTATAGTACTAAATTTAGATAAATTTAGTACGATCATATTCGCGCAATATCCAAATTCCGCTCTTTACGTCATTCTTTTGAGAATGTCTACCGCCGCCTTCTTATTCATTATGTGCGATTCCGGTGTCGAAGCGCGCAACGTCGCGTCGGCAGCGTCGCCATTGTTGCGTCAGATCGGCCACTGCTGCCGCCCGTGTCGGCGCGTGCGCAAGTTCCGCGCGCGACATTGCGCATTGTGCAAACGCACTCTAATGTCAAATGAAGCAAATGATGTGGTATTAACGACATCCTTTGCTCTCGAGCAGCGCTTCAGCACTAAAGGCGGTAGTGCATCAAGCCCCAATAACTTTAGACCTATATCTATATTACCGTCACTTAGCAAAATATTCGAAAAATTAATCCTAAAGCAGTTGTTAGCACATTTTATACCAATAAATTAATGTCAAATAAACAATTCGGTTTTACTCGGGTCGCTCAACAATCGATGCTGGCGTTGAGCTTGTGCTATATTTTGGAGCCTGGGAGGATTCGCGAGATGCAATTAGCATATTTTGCGATCTCCAAGGCTTTTGATTGTGTTCATCATGAAACTCTGATCGGGAAACTACGTCACTATGGGTAACAGGCCGGGCACTCGACCTTCTGAAGTCGTATTTGAGTAACAGGGTTCAGAGGGTTGATGTCAATGGTAAGAAATCGTCGGGATCCATAGTTCACATGGGTGTACCGCAGGGATCAATTCTTGGTCCCTTTCTCTTTTTAGTCTACATAAATGATTTGCCTAGCCTTGTTAAGGATGCTCATGAGATAGTATTGTTTGCAGATGATACTTCTTTGTTATTCAAAGTTAAAAGACAACAGCCTACTTATGACGATGTGAACAATGCTATCTCTAAGGTAGAGAAATGGTTTACTGCAAATAACTTACTTCTTAATGAAATGAAAACAAAATGTATGAGATTCTCACTTCCAAATGTAAGACATGGATCTGGAACTATTTCAGTACGTAACAAAGAATTGGAGTTTGTTAATTCTACAGTGTTCCTAGGAATTTTTAGATGACAGGCTTCAATGGGGTCCCTCATATAAGTAAGTTGGCGAAAAGGCTTAGCTCTGCCGCCTATGCTGTCAAAAAATGAGAAATTTATCGGATGTCGAAACTGCCAGATTGGTTTATTTTGGCTGTTTCCATAGTCTGATGTCGTATGGTATCTTGCTCTGGGAACGCGCGGATATTCAGAAAATTTTTGTGTTGCAGAAGCGGGCCGTTCGCGCAATTTACAAGCTCGGACCTCGTACATCCCTTAGAAATAAGTTTAAGGAAATTGGAATTTTAACCCTGGCATCTCAATTCATTTATGAAAATTTATTATATGTAAAAAAAATTTAGAAATGTTTAAAAGAAATAGTAGTCGACATAATCTCAATACCAGAAATAAAAATAAACTGAATTCACATGTTAGTCGACTAAGTAAAGTCAAATTCATTCAGAGGGCTCTGTGTGCGCCTATTCAATAAGGTTCCTGTAGATATACAAGATTTACCCTACATAAATTTAAGAGTGTTATTAAACAATCACTCAAAAAGGGTACTATGCAATTTCTGAATATTTAGAAGACAAAAATCAATGGCATAAGCGGCTCGACCTCTTACGGGCTGTGTCATTCCTAATTTGTTTTGTATTTGTTTGGCTATGTATGTGCAAATTAGAAAGAGCTACCCTTAAGTTTCTTGCTCGTTCTTCTTGAGGGAAAACTGCCTTCCGAACGAGCAGTAAAGTGTAAATTCACAAAATATGATGACGTATTTCAAGTGTTATTTTGTAACCTATGAAATAAAGATATTTTGAATTTGAATTTGAATTTGAATTTGAATTTGAAACTTTTACTGCATTCTCCATGTCACTATTATCCAATTTTATATAATTAATAGGTGTATCTTATAGCCTAGGATTTATTCCAGGTGTCGTTTTTTTCATACTAACTGACAAAATATTCACTTTAATTTTATACATATATATATATAATCCAATATACAGCCATTTACTAACAAACAAGAATGCAATGAACAATGAAAAAGGTACACCGCGAAGATTAGTGCTAGTCTCTAGTAGAGCGCCGATAGAAACGGAGACTACCGATCCGGGGCAAACGTGTAAGTCTCAATGCTATCAATCGTGTCGGCTAATTTTCACTGCACTACAGCAATCCCCGATGGTTTTCCCTGATGTGTGTCCATCTATCCGTCCTTCATAAATGTAAGTGAAATTGAAAGGGACCATTTTTATTATAACTTGCTGTCTACCCGCGACTATACTTGCGTGAATTTAGAATAAATTTCTTCACTGTTATATAAACTTTATTTTGTTATCAATATGCGGATCTCTTTTCTGTTTTTTGGTCTATTTATTTAGTTATTTACCCCCCTCCTCAACGTATTTCTATTTTACATGTTGCGTATTAAAAAATATTTTCTGAGAATTTCGCATGACATGTAAGTGAAACCTACATTTAAAATTGCTTATCGCTTTTGAATGCGATGAGCGAATAAATTTAAAGACAGACAAGCAGACGATGTAGATACTATTGCTTTTTAATACATAATATAATGCTACGATCTACACATTTTATCGAAAAAGAGATCGTTGACGTCATTTTAACTAAATTAGACTTCTAACTAAAGTAGAAAAACTATTTGGTTTTATTAAGTCGATTTCGACAAAATGTTCTGCCTGAAGCTTCATATTTTTTCTGATAATATATATTAAATTTAATAAACAGTTTTGCGTGGTACGGGCACAAACGAATAAACAGAATAACAGTCGACCCGGACGTGCACTGCCACCGGCTGAACTGTCTCCAGTTTGCCGAGGAGCCGTCCGACCTGTCGACGGGGATCGCTAATTTTAGGAAGTGCACTAGCGATGTGACGCTCTGCTCGGGGTCGTCGACGAGCTGACCACGCGGGCGCCGCGGGCAGCCGGCGTCTTGTCGGGCTGCACGACCACGCCGAGTTGGACCCGCCGTCCGGCCACCGCCGCCGCATCGCCATCCTCAAACCTAAATGGCGATCCTTGAAGCGACGTGAAGCATTTTCTTAACTATTAACTTTTGAGTGTAATCGCCATCGTCTCGCTATCAATACAGTTAACAAATGGTTGGAGCTTAGAATGAATATAATTTTCGAAAATGCGCATTGAATGTCAAGTCTTCTGATGGAATGCTCGAGCCGGCTCGGACCAAAGGACCTGGAAACCGGTGGCAAACCACAGCAGAGCGCAGACGCCGGTTTTAAGCATTGTTCAATTTAGCCTGAACACTACAAATTCAGATATGGCCTATGATGTTGCAAATCAATTCTGATACCGGTTTCGAATCTAAACATATTTACGACCCTCGTTTCGGCTCCAATGTCGCTCCCTGTTTCGGTCCCAGTGACGGCTCCGACCGCGATAATGGTCCGACTCTTGGTTCCAGTTCTAAATCAAATCCCAATGTCGGCACAGGCCAATGTCTCTACTGTGGTTCTTTCTGGTCAAAGCCGCAGTACCGACCTTCGCCCAGGCTTCTGATTCCAATCCCGATCTCTCTTTCGTTTTGAACTACAACACCAAGTTTAATTCCGATTCCGTTATGTGTCGGCATATATTTTAACCAAAAGTATTAGTTTCATTCACCAAAAGCGTGAAAGAAACAGTCAACATTTTACGTTAACATAACAAAATTAATTCAGTACTTTTGATGCGATGCGATGCCTGTAAAAGATTCGAAAAGGTTGCAAAATTAAAGATGTAAACATTTTACGTTATAATATTAAGTCACAAACCATTATATGATTCCAAATTCCTAATTTATTTATTGATATCTTTTGTGTTTCTCGTAGTTTTATATATTTTTTGCGAGTTTAGATATCTTTAATAGTTTTTGAGATATTTGAACAAACCGGACCCCGTTGTTTCACTAAATTGTTTATAATTTTTTTAATATTTTTCAGGTCAATTTTCAAAACTTTTCAATAAGTTTTTAAATGTTATTCCAAATAGAATGACACATTGATTATAATTTTCTGACCTTACACAGAAAATTTATTAAAAATGGTACTTGCTCACCAGACTATCGTTAATTATCTGAATTATACACTTTAAAATCACATCCTTCGTACAAAGAGCTAAGGCCCGGTAAACGTCAACCTCGCTCAGAACATCAGGATTGAGACCGCCACTGACTCGAGTTACAAGTTATATATTGCATACGATATCGAAGAAATATTTATAATTTTCAATACCAGTTTTCTGACGAAGGATCTGGGTGTCTTGGTAAAAAAGAAACACTTCATACTGGTAGCCAATACCTTGCCCCTACTGGTTATCGTACCCGTGTTGGTCACTACATCCCTTCATCGTCACATGTTCAAATACGTAATTTACAATTCATTTTTATTTTCACCCACGATTACTCGTATTAAGTATTATTTCGGCTCGAAACAAAGAGACAGTTACTACCACATACTCGATATCCGATTTCTACATTTCTACGTTCGGTCCGGGCCCGGCGCTTCATCGACCGAGTACTGTCAAACGCAACAGTCAGCAGTGAATACAGGCGATTTCATCCAGACCGAATCCCATCATATAGATATCTTTAAACTGGATTCAGCCACACTTTCCGTTTGTTAGCAATAAATTACCTATCAGGTTTCATCAGAGTCATTTCGCATCGCGCGTGCGATAGTAACACAATACGTATATGTGAGAAAATACTCCAGTGAAAGCTGCATATAAATTAATTATACTTAACAGGCTCTCACACGTGACCCGTCCGACGGGCGAGCGCGAAGTAGGTTTAAGCGTCACAAAATAAAACTTGACAGCGTGTTCGGCGCGAGCGGATCGCCTCCCTCTAGGCCTGTTGTGAGAACACGCGAAGGAATCACGCTCGGCATTTTACGTGGATTTCTGATTAAGTGTTGGTCCTACTAATCATGATTGAAATTAAATAAATAGAGTGGACGAAGAGAAACGTCTACTCTTGAGTATCTAGACGGCGCGACGAGGTCTCCGCGTGGAAGTGCACGCTTATGCAAGAAGACGCCATTTATTTAAGAGTGAACACCTGTCGGATAAAAATATAATATTCAAATGACAAAGGGATGTGCTAAGCGGGACGTTGTCGCGGCCGCGAGTACTTTAGCAGCTTATGGAAACGTCCCGATGTTGCCGCTAGAAACGTAACGAAATAAAACGTCGAGAAGGACGACCCTAAGAACTCTCACCTTCCGGCAGAAGACGCAGGAGTAGTCACGTGTGCGTCATAATTTTAGGAACGGTGAGCGACCGTAGCCAGCGCGCCGGCCGGTCGCGGCACTACAGAATAATTGTGCTACTTATTTATAAACATCCCCAAATGCATATTTTTCGCATTGAGGTAGGTCCGCAACCGAGATACGGGTCGTCGACTCGCGGCGCAGCTCCCGCGCGCGCCCCGCCCCGCGCCCGGCCCCGCTCCCGGCCGCGAGCACGGCGCATCGCCACTTGCGACATCGCCGCTCGGTAAACGCCATCGACGCTCGCTCGGATCGCGCTCGAGCGCCCGCCCCCGCACCCCGCCGCGCGTCCCTCGGCTGTTACTCTATATATACTTATCCATTCGTCTCCAATACCTATGACGCCCACAATATGAAGTTTTGTCTCGCTTTACTGAAGTTTTGTCTCGCTTTACTGAAGTTTTCGTTTACCTTTCTTATTTCCGCTGAGTTAACACGGACCACCCGTCAATTTACAGAAGGCTTCCATGATGCCTTCCTAAAGATCAGATAAAACCGGTTTGAAGGCGAAAGAGGCGTTAAAGATCTGAGTTTCCATCGAAGAATGACATTACTCACCATGTATTTTACTTAACCGGCTGAAGATTGAAGGGATGACTATGATAATGATCCATTTGTGATTTCTTTTATTTTAGTTTTACGACCGATCCAGAGATAAACGACGTCGCTTTGTCGGGGAAAAAAATTGTAAACAGTCGAATATAGACCGCATTCAGCTGTGGGGCGCCGGCCGCCGCGGATGCGAAAACGCGAATCCCGCTGACACACTATCGGCATCGGCTTCGAATATGACTAGTGGCCACTCCGCTCGTCGCGGGTCGGTGACCCCGAGCCCGGCAACAGTCCGCGCCGCCCGCGCCGCCCGCGCCACTACGATTCCGGCGACACTTTCCTTTTCTTACGCGCATACGCGTTGCCTTTTAAACTCATACCTTACGTCTACTAGTAATTTCAAAACTTATATTCGGTAAATATGAGATGACAGATTTCGGTAGGCGTGACACCGTGCATTTAGCACAATCTCGTCACGTTTAAAAGTGCGTACACTGCACATCTTCGGCGTTTCCACGACGGGCGGTGCGGGCGGCGCTGGCGGCGCATCGGTGAACCGACACGGGTTTGAAGAGTTACATCTAACAGCAGACCGACGACTGTACCACGCACGGCGCCCGCGGCGTGTGCGCGCCCGTTGCGGACTCCACTTCTTCCGGCTGTCGTGTTAAGTCATGTAAATTGTCGAGTCGAGGGTTTATTTATTTGCTGTAGATAACAGATGTGTGACGAATGCAATGGAAGAGGATTAGTACACTACTAATGCATTTTTACATTGACGAAGACGCAGTGCCTTCTATCACGCCAGAGGTGTTTGAATTGGTACCTAGTATTATTATGCCTATATACAAGCGATTTGTGCCGACACGAGATGCGGCGCGCGCGCCGAGCGTCGCGTACTTTCACGTTATTCGATTAGCGCGTATTTCTTAAGCGGGTCTGGTATTCCTCTCGTCTATTTCGGGTGTCGATAAATTCCTGTGCGATCTGAAATCGTTTGCATGTGCTATTCGTAACCCGATAATGCGGGCTATTAGTTTTAATATTATCGATGGGTAACATTTAAAATTTTTCATAATGATGACGCAGCTCCCGCGCACGGTTGCGTCGTATCTGGAAAGTTTGACAGTCCGGCAACGTACCCGATCGACGTGCGCGCGCCGCATCCTTAACTGAGCAGTATAAATGACCCATATTTCGACCAAAACAAAAGTCGCCCTGTAGGTCGCCAGAATCCGTACATCATAAAGTGACGAGGACTTTATCGGACTCGAAGTCTCATCTGTCCGTCTGATGCGAGTTTTTTAACAAAATCTTTTTAATGTAGAAAAATTACCGAGGATATGTCGACTGTTTGCACTGACACCGGTTTAGGGTGAGCCAGACTTGCGCATCAATGATTTCATGAAATGGAATAATGAAACCTGCCGAGGGCCGATCCCTGCGGTGCGCCCTCGCGGACCGCGGACGTACACGATGTCACGTGCGCTGTCGACGTCGACTTGTCGAGCACATAGAGCAATACGACTGAGCGAGCCGAGCGCTCGACTCTCGATCCCATAAAAACGTAACTTCGGGTTGAGAGTTTCGTGATTTACGTAATCGAATGCCTTGAAGAGATCGCAAAACATTTGCACGGCAATTTTAAATTTTAACATTAATTCTTTCCGGGCACGTAATGTTTGTTGAAAAAGTTCAACGCTATCATTAATTGCTAAACGACCCCGAGTGAAACGGAACTGTTTTTTGGAACAAAAATACAGTAACAGACGATTTAGCAACATTTATTCATCTTTGAATAAATGATGCTGAATCGTCTGTTTATTTTGAGTTAGTTAATTCCTACTAACTATGCGTTGATAATATGGGATATATCCAGCTTCAGATCGATATCTCTATACACCATTCGTGTACTGTCGCGCCCTAGACGTAAAGCCCTTCTTCATATTGCACCGAAATCACTTCGTATACTCCTTAATTAACTACTCCTTTAAAATTTTAGACTACTTTTATTTTGTTTTCTGCACTTTATACTGAAATGTTACATTTGTCTGTTCCCATCACCCGCGGCCCGCGCCCTCACCTCAACTATCCCTTTTTGTTTCACAGTTATTATTCCTTCAACTTTTTTCTATATGTTATATGCAATTCAAATCATTAAAATTTCACAAACTATTTGCATATGACAACCTTAAAAATATATTTGTAGAATACGTTTGTAATTATAGTATATAACTATATATAAATAATTTTTAGTCTATGTTACTTATAGAATCAAACACCGTCCGATCAATTGATTCAACCCACGACTAATAATATCACGAGACCAGTCGTTGCAGATAGTTCTACGTGTTTTTTTCTAGAATAAGTTTTACGACATCATACTACTTTAATGCTAGAACAGAGACTAGTACGGTGTACAAAGATTAATCTGGTGTACAAAGACAAATGTAGTGTGCACAAACTAATATGGTGTAAAAAGAAATATATGGATTACAAAGACTAATGCGGTGTACAAAGAAGTTCCTTATCAAGTTTTGATTGATTTCTTGTCCACAACTTCATAATTGTAGCCACTTCTGTACGATTTGTTAATAGATACTCATGTTTGACAAAAACAAAGATTGTGCTGCTTCGCAAGCTAAATCGCTGGCAGAAAACAAGTTGAAATTTAGCAACTCGTCCGTACGGGCCCGTTACATCTAACGGGCCGGCAAATAATAAACTTTAAACAAATATTCTTTGCACATACGTCACGTATTGAAATTGAGTCACACCGGCGTTAATTATTTATCGGCGCGAATGCACGCGCCCGCAGCTCTTCGTGGGCTCGTTCAAGCCGCGCTCGTCCGGGGCTCGCCCCGCGACAGAAACGGCCGAATTCAGCTACAGCTGCAGCGCCCCGAGTCTGACTAGAAGTACTGCTCCGGGAACGCCGAAATTCAAGTAACAATGTGATCGTTATAAAAAGAACATTTTCTAAATATCTTTTTCTTTGGTATTTTCATGTCTTGTCACCGTTTCGTCGTTAATCGCGCCTGATAAATTGATAGGTAATTGTCGTCACCATCTGTCTTCTAACCGATCGTCAGAGGCTGGTGATTTTCACGAGTCGTATATTTCTTTAGCATGATACCTGATAAGTAATAGAAATAATTAAAAATGAATAAGAACTCGTTATAAAAAAACAACAACCGTATGCCTCGATTCGATACGAATCGAGAAAGATAGCGCTAGCATGTTGCTATAAATAAAATGTTAATCAGAAGTTAATAGATATCGAGCTGCTAATTGACGTTTGACCGTCCATAGCGTCGTACCGGGAGAGTGTCTCTGTTCCCGCATTTCTCATAGTACATTATTTTATTACTCGTATTGATTTTATAAATATAGCACATCCCAGAGCTAGAGAATCCTCCTCGCACGCGGTCTGTTTTAGGTCGATAAAAAGAATACAGTTCTCGTATGTTTGAATGGCGCATACTCTTACAACACTAATTTTGTTAATGTACAGAAAATTTTCTACCTGCACATTTAAATTTGAGCTTTGCGTTTAAACTACGATGGTTTGTAATGGAACGGTCGCGCGCGCCGCATCGGTCCGATCCATAATCAAAAAATATATTTCTTCATTACGGATCGTAATCGTATCAAACTGTACCTATATCAAATTAAATTTATATAAAAAATTAATGTATGTAAATTTAACAGCCCGAGTTCCGCTCGCACTGGGCCAGTTTTTTTCATTCCAAACGCACTCGATTGACAAGAACACTTGTTAATATTAATGCGAATACTAAACATCATTAATATTGCAGTCAGGGTGAGCCTACCGAATGCCCATGCAACTCGATTTGCATTTGCAATGCTTTGTCGGGTGTTACTCTCACAAACTCTTAGTACAAAGTGATGCAATACTGCAAATGTATTTTTAACGTAGCGCGGCGGTGCAGGCGCGGAGCGGGGCGGAAGCGGGGCGGGCGCGAGCGATGCAGCCACGACGTCTGCGCGAGCGCGTCGGGCGGCGAGGTCGCCCCCCCTCGCGCCGCCTGTTGCCATGCCCCGCCGCGCCCCGGCCTGCCGCTGGTCATTCGAGCTTGACGCTGATGAGGGACACTGCATCCGTGTGTGCAATTAATTACACGCACTGACTTCTGCTTATACTACTATATTTATAGCAGTATTAGTGTAACGGATATCAATAGTACAAGACGTACTTTAGTTTTATAATAGTCACAAAACTTTATTTTTCGAAGGAAGAGTATCGTCACAATGAGTATATCCAGATTTTATATACATATCTTAATGTAGTCATGAGGCAGAGTATTTCTAGGCGTGACAATTAAAAATTATAACTTCTATACGCAATAATTATAGTTTCGTTGTGGACGCGCAACCGTGTAGTTCGGAGCGTCCTCTGACCCTTGATATCGCGACGTGAACTGTCGTAAGAGCGGCGACGCGCCGGCGCATCGATGCATACGGTCTCCCATCATCGGTTGTCGACGATTTGTTTATTGTCGTCGCAAAGTAACTACCGGGAACCACAAGTCTTCGCGTTGTCGGGGAAATTTGATGCGAACCGAAACTATTCGAGAAGGAAAAACGTCCTTCCCACGATTACGTACAGCCAGAACCGTGGACGACGTCGTCGGCTGTAGACAGGTCAGTGGCGGGCCGGCGCGCGGCCGCGGACCTACACGCGTGAGTGTCGCCGACACGCCGTCCGCGCACGGGCAATTACTAATACTATCACTGTAAAGATCGACAGACGAGTTACAACGTTTTACGACTGTTACGATATTTTAAGTGTAACTGTACAATAACTATAGACTATTATATAAGAAGAGTTTCATTTAAATAGTCATGCCCGAACAAGCAAACAAATAGACGGAAATCCAAACACGGTTTGGACTCAAAGAAATATAATTAGCGTAATGCGACCATAATTTCTAAAATATTTTAAATTTACAATCACAGTTTTAAGATCACGTAGATAACGTTATTACAAAAAATGTATGCTTGCAAAAAGATAATTGAGGATGTGAACAGTAGGCAGACACCACAGAAGTAGTTCCCCAGGGTAACTTAACAATACAATAACAGTAATGTTTTAGTTTTTCTGTTAGACTGTAACTTATTTCTTATTGTAACTTATTTTGATATTATTTTATTTATCGCATAAAAATATACCCTTACGGGGATGTTGACTCGGAATCTTATTCTGGTTCAAAACACCAGGAATGACGACGTCGTATTTTTCAGCAGTCAAGAGTCCGCGGAGCACGGAACCTCGACCCTGCAAACCTAAATATAAATTTATTGAAATGCAATAACGGGGAACTGCATACGCCCGGCGCAGTCGGAGTGCACTCGCTTCGCCACGACCTCACAATTTTCTGTAGAACTATCGGTCCAGATTTCTAGATAATTCGAAGCGTGTGCGCGCGCGCTCCCGCCGTTTATTTAACCGAAATCAAAACAAGCACTGACACCCAGCAGAGCACGGCTGTGGGCCGGAGCCGGATTTGAATTGCCATAGAAATCCAATATCGACGTATTACATCTAAAACTCTTTACTAAAGTTCTATTTCGATGTGCGATTGCGTATAACAGAAAAAAAGAGAAACTTTCAAAATTCAGATACCCTATAATCGCTACGAATAACATTAAAGTATTTCTAAACACACGTCTTCGTGCAGAAGAGCTTATTTTCAAATACTATGTTTTACGGAACTCTCAATACACGCATTTGATTTATACTTCTTCGATTCTTTTTTCCAAATATTTCAGCGTTGTGATATATTATGTGTGTGTGTTTGTTTGTGTGTGTGTGTGTGTGTGTGTGTGTGTGCGCGCGCGCGCGCCTGCGTGTGTGAATGCGTGCGTGCGTGTGCGTGCGTGCGTGTGTATATACGAATATGAATCACGCAACTATTAGTTTATTTTGCGAGACAATCATATTTTCTACTGCATAAATTTCACATAATAATTTTTCCCTAGTTTTATAGAAATTGCATAATAAGGATTATGAAATAATAAAATAACAGTAATTGTAAACTTGAGGGCATTATATTTTTGAATTATGAGATTTATGTAAAATGGTTGTGTTATATTCTACATATCTAGGCGAATTGAACATTTCGGGAAATCTAAAACTGAACATTTAAAAATAAATTTAAAGACGATCGGTGATACTAAAGTCGCGATACAAAGACAACTTCTGCATTACCGAAAATTATATGACAAGAACGATATTAAAACCACACTTCACCTAATTTCGAATGGTACAGTTTCTAGAAAATTAAAAAAGGAGCACACCATAGCATATCAAATAAGTAAACTCATGTACTGCATCGCGCACTACGGCGCAGCCGCGGCCGCCGCAGGCCGGCCTCAGCGCCGACACCCGACCGAATACTTCTGTATTTGCTGGTCATTTTTTAGTTTATTTTTTATGCAGACTGTGTTTTTGTTTTTAGTTTATTTTCGTGTCTACGTTTTTCGTTGCATATTTACTAGTTCTATCTTGATTAAGTTTCCTGATTATTGTTCACAATCCATCTTATAAACATATTTGTTATAGTTTTAAAACGTAACGCATAGAAACTCATTAATAGATTTTATGTATGTATTTGTGTACACGGTGTACGATACGTTTGCTTGATTTCTTTAAGTGTCTAGTTCTTGACAGATGGGTCCGGCACATCGATTTTATAATGACGTCACGAAACCTAATCTTACCGCCTCAAGGAATCAAGGAATCTTACGAGTCTGTTATGACGTCATATACCAAAGGTCAACGACAGATTTGATAGTTTCTAATGAACACAAACAGACACGCACACGTACAACCTACGAAAAAATACTGCCTAACTTGTGCACGGTCACTTTCGTAATTTACTAAATTATTTTGTATTCCGGGTTGTAATAACAGAATGCACGCATTTGATTCGGTATTTGTTAGTCATTTTCTTAGTTTAAAAAAGTAATATTTTTATAAATCATGGTTTAGCCCACGGTCCAGGTGTCTACACCATACGTATTTCAAAAAAAATAGCTAATAGGATGTCTAGTCCGACTGAAAAAAGTACGTTGTTACATTTTTTCCATATTTACCGCACAGAATAGTTATAAGCACTTTAGTCGTCTATAACTAGAAAAATAAGTAGGTATGCCGAAACTAATGTAAACTAAAGTGTACCAGCAAAAGATTGTATCTTCATGGCACTTATGTCTTTTTGTTGAGAAGCGCAGTTTTTCGGCCATAATTCAAAAACAGAATATCCAATCATGTTTGTAATATTTTTTGTTGAAAGTATTGGTTAAACGTTACCTTCACTATTTTTTTCATATTTTTTGGACTTACAGTTTAAAAAATAAAGATGTTGAGACAGAATTTCTGCTAGTTCTGGAGTTTCTAATCATACTAATTTGTAACCAATTTTTTTGATTAAGTACTCAGAAAAATTGGTAAGAAACCTTAAAATGATTTTAAAAGAACTGACGAAATATGAACCATACATTGAGGTTTGCAGAATTTTTTTTTTCAACTTCTTTTACATGTATGGACTACTCTCCTAAAAATATTTATTTTTGTTATTTAATTACCAAACTAAATGGTGGCTTGTACAGGATACCTACACTATAAATTTAGTCAATATATAAACGAAATATTATGAATAGTAGTTTTTGAATAAAATGCCTGTGACATACGGACGGACGGATGGACAGATGTAAGTACGTAAGGACGGACGAACAGACGGACGGACATAACGACTCTATATATTTTGCTATTTTGGCTTGGAACCCTAACAAGCGCGGCCAGGTCGTTAGCGAGTCGTGAAGTGGTAACAGATCGTTTTATCGTGTTTTAAAAGTGCTTATCAACTTCATGTATATGGATACGACGACATATTTGCGCACGTTTTCGGAAATACGTGAGGGCAACCAATACAATTATTTTTTATATAAATTCATTCGTATACAGCATGGAATCGCTCATGCATCTTTCCGCAAATATTCATAATCTCCTTCTTTATCATTTTTGCATATTAGAGAGCAGCGAAAGCCATTGTTATTAAACAGTTAAACATTAATCACACACAATCTTAGTTTCTAAAACGTCAATATCGTAAACGTACGCTTTATAACAAAATACCTAAACCTTTGAAGCCACGCGTCCATCCGCAGCATTGCGATTCACTGACGACTGTGTGCGGACTCTGATGACGTGGCGGTCGTCAGGTTTGACGGGGTGAGGAGGTGCATTTTCATAAGAACCTGAGGAACAAATGAATATTTGCAGAAAGACGCATGATGATTCTACACGGTATAAAGACTACACATACTCATTTTCACCCATTTTTCTTCGTGTTTGTTTTTTCCAATTAAATATATGACTACTTTTAAAGTAACCTTTCAATTAGTACAATACATGACACGAAATAGAAACAAAACAAAACAGATTTTTAATAAATATTCCATAAATACAAAACCTCACATAGCTGTTATAGCCATCGAAAAAAATGGCCGATCCCTAGACTGATGACGGCGCGGAAGCACCGTGACGCGACCGGCCCTTGTCACCCAATACAGACCTCTAATCGGGGGCCGGCGCAGATTACAAGGCGTGATGTGTTCATCATTTGTATGATCTTAGACGTTTATTTTTAAATTTGAAACGATTGAAATTTTTAAAATATTTTTTTGTGAAAGTTCACAAAATCTAATTACTCTTTCATGAGAGTTATGCAAAAACGCAGGCAGATGTCGAGTAGGCCCCATAGAGGAGGAGTCGTCCTTTCAATTCTCACGCTGTCATAGTTTCAATTACACCATAGAAAGTGAGGGCCAATTTAACGCTTTGAAAATCATGAAAATCGGACGACTAATTTCGACGCTAGGGTGCTGCAGCACAATGGATCAGACTTATGTACGCGGTAGGCTAATGCGCACTGTCATAACCCGATAAACTCATTACCTCGCTTTGTATCGCGCAGTCGAGTAATAATATCGAAGGCCGCGCCGCTCGCGGACCGCCGCCCTTCCCCCGGCCCGCGCCGCTCCGCCCGTGATCGTTTTCCATTTCGCTCGAAATGAAAGCGCGTAAACACGCGGCTGTTTCTTAAATTACCAATTCAAATGCCGGGATAAAAGGACTATCTTAAAGTGAGGCCCGCCCGAGAGTCCTAATGTATTTGCAAATTTATTTGTTACGGCGCGGTCTTTGGAAGGCTTTCGCCACAACTTGCGAACTGAAATCGCCGGAACGGAATAATAAATTAGGCCGTTTTAAATCGTTTAGGTGACTAGAGCTCTGCGCATACGGAACTGTGTGGCGAAGTGGCGGCGAGCGGGGGCCGTGCGCGGGCGCCAGCCGGCCGCCGGGCCGCATCAGCCCTGCGCTTGAATTATCTCTTAGTCCTTTTCATTTTAATCTTTCAGCCGTAAATCGTTAATGGAAGCTTTTTATTTGTCTATTTCAATGAATGATTGTACAAAACTTCAAACGGATAGTATTAAACGTCGAAGACTTCTTTCATGAAAAGTTGTGCTGGTTTTTTGGTTAAAATAATTGCGCTTTGTTAAGACTGAGGTTTTATAAACGGCTTAAATTGTTGAGGCATTTTTGCTCGCTTGAGACAAGGGCAGGTGGAAATTAAAGTGGATTACTCAGATTAGCATATTTTTTTGAACAAACGTACGCATTAAAATGAAAGCTTAATTATATTTCGAAAAAGGGTCTAAATTCGGCCTCGAATGATTCGAGCCTAGATTTACACGTATGTACATGCAGGCTTAAGTCTGTATTAAATGCATAAATCTGTAGATCCTGCTATACTTGTCCTCTTACAAGTAATTAACTACATGTCCGATTAGGATAAAAAATTTTATAGCCATAGAAGGCACTTTTGCTTAAAACAGCTAATAACTAGTTTTAGCCCACGTCTCCGCCCGCGTGAACATAGAGCAACTTGATCGAAATCTAGAGTGAAACCGAAATTGAAAAGAAAAACGGAACTGAAAAATAAAACAAAGAGAAGTTATTTTTTTCACACTTCGATGAAAAGTTAATTTTTCGTTCCCAACGTTTCGTTTCGTTTCGTTCGATTATATCACCTTCGATTATATTAGATTTGGGTGACAATTGACAATGATCCACGGGCGGAAATAGCGTATTTTTCTCTCTAGGTGCTTAATATACTATTATATTTTTAGTCTTTTTTAAAACGGTGGCATATTTTTTTACGTAAATACCTTTATTTTGGCCACTACATACTCCTTGAAATCACACCGTTCATTCGTATCGCACGTAAAACCTGACATATGTTATTAGAAATATAACTTAAAAATTTCAAATGTTCGTAACACCAGTGAAATATCTAAATTATGTTGTAAATAGCCAGAAAATACAGCAAGAACTCCTCCAAATTCAGATGAAAACTGTGTGTAAACGAGGCAACGCCACGATCGCTTACAATTTTTCCTTGTTATAATGAAATTGAACGTTAATGTGGTTATTTTAATTGTTTTCATGATCAGCTCACGCCTTTACCGTAACGTCTTTTTGTCGATATTTCCTTGAAGTGTTATTGTACAAACGCGGCTAACATTCAAATGTATTGAACGAATTCCACAGCACGCTCGCTCATTTTGCAATTCAATAGACTTCTACTCCGATGAAGGCCTGACGGATCGCGCCGCGACGACGCGCCCGCGTGCGGACGGCGCGCGCGCCGCGACGTGACGAGTCGTTTGCAAATTCTTTCAGGCTCTAGTATCACAACGAGCAAGCACCCTTTCGCACCACACACGAGCTACGAGCAAGCACCCTGCAATCGATGACACCACAAAGCCGGTGCGAAGCTCCAGCGGGCTGCACGCGCACAAACCCCGTATTGCACCGAAACACATATCACGTTACTCGAACATTGATATGTATTTGACGTTATTTTTAACATTTTTTTTTTATGTGATTAGTGATCGATATGAATTGTTACAGATTTACCAGAGGCTTTCGTAATGCTTCGTATGAGTTTTACTGATTTTCTGTCTATTGATGTATCGTCTAATACATTTTCCGAAGAACCAACAAAAGAAACGTTTATATCTTTGATAATGTTTTTATTTGTTATCTTTTGAAACGTCGTTATAGATCTTAACAAGTGTTCCTTTATGAGTGTCTGCGCTAAAAAAAGAAATTCATTTCACAACAGAAAATGTTTATTAACTTTATTATTTTGCTTTTATCTTAATCACACTCGACTGGCTGACCTTGTATGTTTTCGTGCGATAATAATTAAACAAGACCTATTTAATTTATGAACATTTAACATTGTATAAAAATAACAAATGTTACAAACGTTTTCATAGTGTTATAAAAAATATATTTTCAGGTATATTTATACTCTTACTCTATTTACTTGTCTATCTGTCTGCTATATCGTGTGCCCTCAAAGGTAGGAAAATTTTTATGTATATTATTTTGTCTAAGTAGTACGGCTTTTGCTAAAACGGGTTATGTTTAAGCATAATCGGATGAGATCGTGTTCGGGAAAGAAGCCAGATAGGAAGGAGCGGCTGTCGATTCGACCGCGAGCGAACTGAGGGACGAGTCTAAGCGAAACGAGACCACTCGCCCCGCGCCTCGGCGACCGCGCTGACGGCGGCGCGAGGCCCAGGGTCGACCCTTCTGGGGTGTTAAGTAGGGGTGTGCGAATAATTCGAATTTACGAATAATTCGTCTCGAATCGAATATCAATATTCGATTCGAAACTCGAATCGAATAATTCGAATTTTCGAATTATTCGAAATTTTTCGAATTATTCGGGAAATTTCGAATAATTCGAATTATTTTCGAACAATTCGAAAAATTTCGAATAATTCGAATTTTTTTCGAATAATTCGAACTTCTTTTAAATAATTCGAATTTCTATAATACTCGCGAATTTTTGATTTCATTGTTTGTACATAATGAATAAAAAAATTCAAAATTAAATCTAAATATACAGTTTATTTAAAGAATGATTACAAATTTTTATTCAAAAATAATAAATAGGATACCGAATCCGGTGATAATAACGTCCTTTTATCTGAGACAATATCACCAGCAGTGGAAAATAATCTTTCACTCTCGGCAGATGTACACGGAATCCCTAGATATCTTCTCGCCATCAGAGATAATCGTGGATACCGATTTTTTTCTTCGCGCCACCAAATAATTAATGGAAATGTTATTATCCATAATATTTTATTTAATTTTTCAAATTTAAACTGAACTTTGTTGATTATCCTTATCCAATCCTTCTATTATTTTATTGTAATTAATTATTTACATGCAATTAAAAACTATTTTTTAATGATGCCAAAG
This sequence comes from Eumeta japonica, assembly GCA_005406025.1. Taxonomy (NCBI): domain Eukaryota; kingdom Metazoa; phylum Arthropoda; class Insecta; order Lepidoptera; family Psychidae; genus Eumeta; species Eumeta japonica. Next base: position 18,461 of record BGZK01002585.1, on the reverse strand, counting down.
AAGTATAACTTCTCACGCGCGTACATAAGTACACGCACCCATTTTTTTTTTCTAAGGGCAAAATTATAATTATTTATAATTATTCAAATTTGAATTGAAATTTGATTAATATTGACATGGAAGTTTAATTAAAATTATAATTAAAATCATATTAGAATTTACTAATATGATTTTATTATAACTGACTCTGAATAAATATTAAGATCGAAACAGATTGAATTAATTATTTTGATACTGCCTTAAATTGTTGATACACGATGTCATGTAATTAAAGTATTAAAGAATAGAAAATCCAGTGATATTGAAGCAATTTGCTAACTATTCAAAAAAATTTCGAATTATTCGATTCGAATCGAATAATTCAAAAATTTTCGAATTATTCGGAAAGTTTCGAATAATTCGAAAATCCGAATTATTCGATTCGAATTTCGAATCGAATAGTATTATTCGATTCGATTCGATTCGAACGCTATTCGCACACCCCTAGTGTTAAGGGTGGAGGAAGGCATTTCTCAACGGTGCGGTGAGTAACGCCTAATACACACATTCACACACACCCACACACACAACTTTATTCGGGTGTACTAGCGAATTTCTACAAGTATTACAATTACGAAAATAAAAAATTTAGACTGAGCGCTCCCAGCGTACGGAGCGACGATGACATGCCCGATGTGCTGCACCGAGCCGAATGCTCAGACTTTGATAACGATCGTGCCGAACAATGAGATGGGTCTATTGTTCATAGTTAAAAATATGAATTGCAACTATTTGCACACAACCGATCACACTTACATCGTGGGAACAATTACTCTAATTGTAAACCGATGCTTCGGGGGGCCCCTCGCCGATCAGAAAGACTACCCAGACAAGGGCCGGAGCGAGAAGAAGAGGACACCGGCTCGCTGACGCGTGCGTGGCTGAGCCGTGCCCCCCCGTCAACCACCACTCCGCAACCCGGTGCCCTCCCACCCGCCGCTGAGCGCATGCGCAATGACGCGCGCGCACGCGAGTGGCCCGGCGTAGGCGCCGGATTGAAGAATGAAGATTGGAGATAGAAGAACGTCGAAGGTCGAAGATTGAAGAACGAAGAGAAGAGGATGAGGGACGCGGCTCGCTGACACGTACTGCCCTGGCTGCTGCCGTCGGATGCATGGATAGCCTGATCAGCGGTCGGCAGGCGCGCTCGGTTAGATCTATGCCTAGCGGGTCACCGATGCGTGCCGCCTTGATCCGGTCGGCGTCCACCAGCGTCCGACCATCGGCGGTCGGCTGCGTGTACGGCTTAGGCGCCTCCCTCCCACCCTCGTTGAGTACCAACCATCAACCCGGATGCTCCTCCACCTGCGGCTGCGCATGCGCGGCGACGCGCGCGCCCGCGAGTGGCCCGGCGTAGGCACCGGATTGACATCGCGACTGAGGACAGAACGAAGAGGTTGTAGGACGCGGCCCGCTGACGCGTGCTGCCCTGGCTGCTGCCGTCGGATGCGTGGGTAACCTGATCAGCGGTCGGCAGGCGCGCTCGGTTAGATCTACGCCTAGCGGGTCACCGATGCGTGCCGCCTTGATCCGGTCGGCGTTTTTGTTTCCCACTTGCGACGTGGAGGGTGTAAAAAATGTCTATCCCGCACACCCTCGCGCCCGTACGCGTGGGTAGTGTGGGGCTGAAACCCACTAAAAAAGTCCCCCTGAAGGTGAAGTAATGGGTCGGCTATGCTATATAGTCAGGCGACGAGTCTGGCGACCGGTCGGACGACTTCTATAGCTTCACCGAGCGCGGCCGGACGGCACGTGTGAGTGCCGACGGCGCGTGACATATTCATGGACGGAGGGAGTCATCTCGGCATAGGCGTCACTGGTAACCGTCACGGGACGGTTCCCGTTCGTCCCGCCCGACCGGGAGCGGTCTGCGGCGGCCGGGCGGGTGGAGTGGGGGCTAAGTCAAACCTAACTAACGGATTGACCTAATCTAAGTCAGTCATGCGTATCGTTGACGTCATTAAGGCTATCAACTGCCGCTGTAAGAGCGTCAGGTGGATCGGATAGTACGTTCCGTGGTCTACAGATAAAGTGGTGGGGGCGGCGGTTGATAGTCGACCGCGCGCTCGAAGAAGCGCATTGGGATGTGATCCCGCGATGTCGAAAAATCGCTTCGATGCGTCCTTCATGTATTTAGAGAGAGTGGGGAGTTCCAAATCTCTATGGAGAATGGAATTACGAACACACCAGTGTGCGTCCGTGGCTGCTCTACAGAATTTATTCTGTATTACCTATAATTTTTCTAGTGCTTTAGGAGCGGCGTGAGTGAAGACTGGAGACGCGTATGTCATCACCGTCCTAATGCACATTTTGTAGATTGTGCGCTTATTGCGCCTAGATAATTTGCTTTTCCTACCGAGCAAGGCTCCGAGCCTTGCTGTGTAGAAAAGCGCAGTCTTTCTAACACGCGCGATGTGATCTCGAAAGTTGAGATTTCTGTCGAGCGTGACACCTAAATATTTATTCCGTTGCCACGGAATTCTCGCGTTCAACATTTTTAATGTGGGAGTGTTATAGTCGACAACAAATTTACTCCTACGCTTTCTATACTTAAATTGTATAGCTGCCGACTTTTCTGGATTTACTTCGATCCTCCAGAGTCGGAACCATTGACCTAGCTCATCAATGGCCCTCTGGAGGCGGCTAGCGGCAACGTCCCTATACCTATTACGATAGAATAGAGCGGTATCGTCGGCGAAAAGCGCGAGTTGGACGCCGGACGTCGGACGCGGTATGTCATTAGTGTACGCGGAGTACAGGAGGGGAGAGAGGGCGGAGCCTTGAGGAACTCCTGCTCTGATTAATCGTCTAGTCGAGTTTTTTTTTGGTTTGCTGCGCAGGAAGTGTAAAAATCTTCACGGACGAAAGATACCCGGCCACGCGACCTATGAGCCGGGTATGTGGGATTTTACCCACTAAAAGCACTCCCTTGGGGTGACTCTATTGTTAAAGCTATTACTATAACCATAGTACTCATAAGCTTTGCCGGGCGTCAAAGCAGAAAGCTACAAACAATGCACTCGGGGCAATGTACAAAGTTTGGGGACTTCGCGTCGCGTGGGTGAGTGAGAGTGTGATTATTGACCGAGTTTACTGACTCAGTGTGGGATGACTGGTGACTTTATTTTGGGCGGATTAGAATTTGTTATTTTTAATCGCCTCCACGAGCGGGGCGTGTTCGGCTAAAATCAAGATTTTTTCCACGGGATTCGCGGCGGTCTTGAATTTATTTGCGAGAAGCACTACTTCCCCAATGTCGATGATAGAGATCACCGACATCAGGGCTTTGATGTTCTCGGAGGGGGTGAGATTAGTTTTTGTTTGGGGTGGCGGGTCCGTACGGGGGCCTGCCGTCGCTTTCGCGTAGGATAGTTTATGCGTTACCGCGCGCGCGGGCGCTCGACGCGGCGCGGCTTGAGCGGGCGGAGGGGGGATTTTATTTTTTAGCGGTGTAATCCTCTTAGGCGCGCGAGGACAGCCTAAGTAATTAGCCGTGTGGCCGGATGATTTGCAAAGGACACAGGCGGGCGGCCCGTCTGTGTCTTTGTTTCGCGTGCATGCGGCGGTGCCGTGGTCGCCCAGGCACTTTACGCAGCGCGCGCGCTGGAAGCAGTTTTTGGACGAATGTCCATACATTTGGCAATTAAAGCATTGGCCAGGAATGCTTTTTTTATGGGGTTGCTCTACTTTTATTCCCGAAAGGGAGCATACCGCTTTGATGCGGTAGAAGGACCGTTTCGTTTCTTGGTCGATGCCTGTGTTAGCTGTTACTAACACTAGGTCAAGAGGCTCTCGGGCGCGGTTAGTTATCCGTCGCACCGATTGAACAGGGAGGTCCTGAGTTAACAGGTCCTCCTTGACCTCTTCGGAGGGGATTCCTTTTGGTACTCCCCGGAGGACGACGCGGAATTCGCGTTCCTCCTTTAGGGAGTAGGTATGGTAAGCGACTTTGAGCGTCGCAAGTAATGAGGATAGTTTTCGGAAGTCCATGACGGACTCCGGTTGGATTTTAAGGCCTTTGATGGAGTTGCGGCCGTTCAGAATGACAATGCCTTTGCTATCGCATTGTTTTTTGACTTCTGTCCAGCGGCCCTTATCGTGGATGAAAAGGGGCGGTGGACGTTGGGGTTTTGCCGGGGCGGGGGGGACGATTTCGTCCGCCTCGTGGAGTGTGACCGTGGGGGCCGTTGCCTTAGTAGGCTGAATAGTTTTTCTCCAGCTCTCTGGAGCGTCGTAAATCGACCGGGTCGATTTCACGGGAGTGGATATTTTGGATTTGGTCTTTTTAGTCTTTTTGGAGGACGGGGTGATCCGGTAGTAAGTGGATCCATCGCCCGCTTCCGTGAGGTAAGATGTTGCGGTTTTTGGCCGCGAAGCTTTACGGCGCTGGACAGTTACGAAATCAGAGTGATCCGAGTCGTCACTCTCACCGGCGTCGGAATCGGAGGTAGAGGAGGTAGAGCCCTCCGATGGGCGAGCGGCAGCTGGCCGCTTAGTGGGCTCTTTTTTGGTGTTGAGTTCGACCTCCATCTCGAGGTCGGGGTTGGGTTGCTCGGGCGAGGCTGGGGAGGAGCAGTACGCTTCGAAATCTTTAAGGAGGTCGAGGAGACCGCGTTCTGTGAGGAATTCTTTTAGCCGGTGGCTATCCATTGCGGTAGCCGCGAGAGTGCTCGGCCTTGGCTAAACGCTCCCGCAGCGCCACGTGGGATTTCGCGACGCGACGACCATACAGCGCACGGGCCGGGTCGTATAGCAGAAAGACGGTAGAGGGCCGCGAGGGACGCGAACGCGATGCGGTAGGCCGCAACGGAGCGCCGCGCGGCGGTGTCCGACGCGTGCACAGCGCACGGCGCGACCCCGAACGGGGGCGGTCGCGGCGCTGCGAATTAACACGTGGACGAAACGTAAACGTGCCGGTTGTTGTTACCGTTAGGTTACCCCGGCAAAACTGGTGTAGCTCGTCGCTATGCACTTCACTCTATGTGGCTCGGCGCACACCTGCACACACAAACACACACAGATGAAACACGGAAGTCTGGACACACTGCACTTACAGGGCGCTGTACCGCGACCGTTCGGAGCGGAGGCCGGACGACGACTCTCTAGTCGAGTGCGTACGCTCATGCCTAAATGTAAAGTGACGATTCGATAGGTAATTTTGAATAATGAGTACGAGACGATCAGGTACATGGAGGGAGTATAATTTATAAACCAAACCTGCGTGCCATACCCTATCGAAGGCCTTGGCTACGTCAAAGAAGACAGCTACGGTTTTGTTTTTACGTTTAAAGCCCTCCGTGGCATATTCTACTAATCGGAGGACTTGCTGTGGGCAGGAGTGGGCGGGACGAAAACCGAACTGGTCATCAATGATAAGGCCTTTCCCGAGGAGGTGATCGGTGAGGCGAGTTTTAAGAAGTCTCTCATATAATTTAGACAGACCGCTCAGGAGGCTGATCGGTCTGTAACTGGCAGGGAGGTCGCGAGGTTTCCCTGGCTTATGGATGCCTATTACCTCCGCTTCCTTCCAGACTGGGGGAAAATAACAATTTTGAAGGCACGCGTTAAAAATCGCGACCAGTAGACTTAACAATTGTTGTGGAAAGCATTTAATTGCTTTGTTACTAATACCATCGAGGCCCGGTGCCTTTCTGGTTTTCAGTGATTTCACCAGCGTTTGGACTTCGCTGAGTGAGACTGGAGTCAGATCGTCTCGAGGTTCGAGAGAGGTTTTTTGAAGGACCTCTTCCTCGATGCGACTAATATGAGCTGTGTCGTGCGGAGGTGAGGCGTGAGAGCATTGAGTCTCGATAGAGTCTGCTATGCACTCCGCTACCTCCGCGTCGTCGAGGGCTGTGGAACCGTCGGGTCTTTTAAGCGGGGGTATAGGAGTATACCCCTCCGTTTTAAGCGCTTTGGTGATCTTCCAAAACGCTTTATGCGAAGGTCTAATTTCCTCCATGAGGTCGCTCCAGCTCTCATTTCGGAATTCCTGAACGCGAGCTTTCACTTCACGTTGGAGAGCTCGCGCTCTGGATCGATATTCAGGAGTGGGATATGCGCTCGCGCGGCGCAAAGCTTTGTTTTTAGCTCTTATCAATTCAAGAATGTCAGGCGGAAACTTCCGACGATCCGAGGATGCCGGAACCTCCCGCTCGCATCTCTTGACCACTGTCCTGACGTGGCTGGTAAGAGCACCTATAGCATGGTCGATCTGTTCAGTCGTCCTAATGTCATCAGGTATACTATTGAGCGGAGGAGTGTCGATTTTCGCGCGACACCGCTCGCGGCGTCGAATTATAAATTCACAATCAAATCGCGTAAGCGAAGAAATTGCGATAGCGCACACTATGCAAGGTCGGCGTGACAGAGCGCAAGCGTCCTCTCACGACCGGGCCCAACACAGAACTCCCGGTCGGCGTCCACCAGCGTCCGACCACCAGCGGTCGGCTGCGTGTGCGGCTTGGGCTGCGCCTCCCTCCCATCCTCGTCAAGTACCAACCATCAAGCCGGTGCCCCCCCTCCACCTGCTGGCTGCGCATGCGCGACGATCGCGCGCGCTCGCGGACCGCGCGCGCCCGCGGGCGATGTGGCGACGGTACCGGTATAATGCCAGAAAAAATGGTTCTAACCAATCCTATTGATCCGTCGGGGTCGTATCCCCGACGAGAAGACGCCCGGGCATGAGGCAACGCCTCCGTTCCGTACCTGCACCCACAGATAAGGGTGTGGAAGCTCACGAACGAACGAGGCGCAGAGTGAGTGAAAGCTTGTCGATCTATTCGTCGATCTAGTTAGGATTCGTAGCGGTTAATTTTTGGTTCGAAAGCAATGCTCTTACCACTGCACTACCAACGTTCAATATAATCTAAAATACCCATTACAAAATCCTTAGGTTAGAAAGTCTGCGAAACACGTTATGTGAGAAACTAATTATCTGTTACGTGGCGCCGCTAAGTTAAGCTCATTGTGCAGCGAGCAATTGTGCGCACGCGCCGCCTTATATGCAAACTACGAAACTGCGTGAAATTTTAATTATGCTATGCCTAACGCGTTTTTAGTGCAAAGTATTGTCATGAAACTTTGTTTCATTTCGTATATAGAGAAGCGTTAGCAAAATTCGTACAACCCAAGGGACGAGTATACTCTAAAAGTTTACTCAACGCTGTGTCATTAAGTGGGAGCGTATCCCTCAATCACGGCACTGAGTCGCCGACCGGCGATCGCTGACGGCGCCCTGATCGCTGACCGTCGTCTGGGGGCGCCCGGGCGACCAGAGCCTGGCCCGCGGCGGGTACGCGGCCGGGACATTAGCTGCCACACCTACCCTCCGAAAGCTGCGAAACAATCCGAACTGCAAGAGATGCATTTTGCAATCGCAGTCGGGTGCATCCAGCCCTTCTTGTAACCCATTACTTAAACTAACAAATCATTAAAATGTAAACAAGTTAATGAGTTATGTACTGCACAAACATACGAATATTAATATGTATCATTATTATTTTTATTAACAAGGATAACTTTTTTTTCGGTAACAGAGTAATAATTTTTTCATCTATATTTTTATTAAAAAGCACAAAAATCGTGATAAAACAGAGATATTTTTAATTTTCGTGTTATTAATTAAATTTTTCTCAGAAACCATTTGTTCTTCGGCTTTAGCTTATGGAACTGTTTTTGTAGATAATTAAATTTTCTACAAAAAGTCATATACTGTTTTGTTGTAAAGTCAGTAGTTTAAGACAATAAAAAAAACATAATTTTTGAGCTAAAATCAACTTGATTTTTTTTTTACTGGCGAGATAGTTTGTAGATTGTAAATTATCTGCACGTAGGTGTTTTTAAATAAAAATATAGATGAAAAAATTATTACTCTGTTACCTAAATTACCCTTACTGTAATTATCCGTTACCGTTACCGTTATTACCCTTTACAATTTCCGTTCATGATCAACTAAATATCATAAAAAGTCGCGAAGCTACATATGATTGGAAAAAAAAATACAGGAAAATTTCATATTCATTTAGCGAGTACTTAAAATTATAACTAAGTGCTCATCTTTGGTGGGAATGTTTTCAACACGCTTTTATAAGCTTGGGTTGAATCTAACTATGTATGTATATAACGGAATCTTTGAGCTTAATTTTCACCGATTTCAAGAAGTTTGAACAATTGGAAACTTTGCATACATATCAAGGACCAATGACAATGCAATAATTTGATAACAGTTTCCCATTATCCTAATTAGGACCGCCAGGATTAATATAAGCTTGGGTTGTATGTATCTATGTATGTAACGGATCTTTGAGCTCAATTTTCACCAATTTCAAGAAGTCTGAACAATTGGAAACTTTGCATACATATCAAGGACCAATGACAATGCAATAATTTGATAACAGTTTCCCATTATCCTAATTAGGACCGCCAGGATTAATATAAGCTTGGGTTGTATGTATCTATGTATGTAACGGAATCTTTGAGCTCAATTTTCACCAATTTCAAGAAGTCTGAACAATTGGAAACTTTGCATACATATCAAGGACTAATGACAATGCAATAATTTGATAACAGTTTCCCATTATCCTAATTAGGACCGCCAGGATTAATATAAGCTTGGGTTGTATGTATCTATGTATGTAACGGAATCTTTGAGCTCAATTTTCACCAATTTCAAGAAGTCTGAACAATTGGAAACTTTGCATACATATCAAGGACTAATGACAATGCAATAATTTGATAACCGTTTCCCATTATCCTAATTAGGACCGCCAGGATTAATATAAGCTTGAGTTGTATGTATCTATGTATGTAAGGGAATCTTTGAGCTCAATTTTCACCAATTTCAAGAAGTCTGAACAATTGGAAACTTTGCATACATATCAAGGACTAATGACAATGCAATAATTTGATAACAGTTTCCCATTATACTTAATAGGACCGCCAGGATTAATATAAGCTTAGATTGTACGTATCTATGTATGTAACGGAATCTTTGAGCTCAATTTTCACCAATTTCAAGAAGTCTGAACAATTGGAAACTTTGCATACATATCAAGGACTAATGACAATGCAATAATTTGATAACAGTTTCCCATTATACTTAATAGGACCGCCAGGATTAATATAAGCTTGAGTTGTATGTATCTATGTATGTATGGAATCTTTGAGCTCAATTTTCACCAATTTCAAGAAGTCTGAACAATTGGAAACTTTGCATACATATCAAGGACTAATGACAATAATAATTTGATAACAGTTTCCCATTATACTTAATAGGACCGCCAGGATTAATATAAGCTTAGATTGTACGTATCTATGTATGTAACGGAATCTTTGAGCTCAATTTTCACCAATTTCAAGAAGTCTGAACAATTGGAAACTTTGCATACATATCAAGGACTAATGACAATGCAATAATTTGATAACAGTTTCCCATTATACTTAATAGGACCGCCAGGATTAATATAAGCTTAGATTGTACGTATCTATGTATGTGACGGAATTTTTGAGCTTAATGTTCACCAATCTCAAGAAGTCTGATTAATTTGAAACTTTGCATACGTATCAAGGAGCAATGACAATACAATAATTTGATAAGTTTATCTACTTATCCTGATCAGGATCGCCAGGATCGAATAATTTCGTCACGTATCGTCTGCGTGAGAGCAAGTGGCTTATTACTGTTACTAAATTCTACTACTGTTTTGTAATAGAATTTAGTAAGAGTAATAAGCATTATTAATAATTCAAATATTATTGTATTGTTAAAAATTACAAATTTTTACTAATCAACCGAACTAAACAGTAAAAAATAAATATAGTTTAAAAAAACTAAAAAACACGCTTTTAAAGCACATAAAACTAAAAAGTGAAAAATTATCCTTAATATGAACTCAAAAAAATAATGAACAATGACGAAAAATACTAGTATTATTGTGGAAAAAGCGTGGGGCGCTTTGTGCCACATTTTTCGCATATTCGTGGGTTGCTCTATATGCGAAAAATGTTATAGTTTGATGTTCTTTAAAAGCGTGTTTTTATTAGTTTTTTTAAACTATATTTATTTATATGTTTAAAGTAATATTTGGGCGTTGGAGAGAAATAGTCGTTTCAAACGAAGCACCTTAATATATATAACACGTTTTACCATCAGATTTATATGCAAATACATTTCCGGAAACTGATACCAAGACGTAAGATTAAGACTGTAAGCGGTAATGGTACTTATACAAACATCACAGTAATTATTATACCTACTTGTGTGAACAAGATAATTACAAATGTAACGGTGAATAAAAATTGTGTAATCGATTTGCCGATTCGGATTAAGTGTAAAAATATGATTTTTATCGAGAGCGAGAACGGATAAGGTATAGATGATCCGTAGGGAGATTGAATTGAAATTGAGAACGAGTCCACAATCGGAGCTCACCACCAGATTTGAACTTAAATCAAACACATAACCAGGATCAGGATTATGATTGAAAAATCACTCTATATAAAAGACCAAGAAATTCATCTTACGTCTACAAAGACGGAGGTGCGGACAAAAGGTACTACAATAAAAAGATTATCAAAAAGACTGACAGACATTTCGATAGTAACATATTTTACGCGGTCGTACTGTTCTATCTACGTACCAGTTTGCATTAATATTTCTTTAACCACTGGCGAGCTATGAGAACACATAAAAAAGTCAAAAAGATAAACAAAGAGTATTTTAGATTGTGTACATAAATATATAAAGCTTTCAGATTGTCAAGTTTCATTAAGTCCTGCCAGTAGATACTGTCTTCTCGCGTGGTGTGCCCAGATATAAATTTTTCTTCAGTTTTATGTACAGTATTTACGACTTTCATCATGCTATCAATGGTCCGGGTGTTTTCTTTTGTGCTGAATTCGGTCACAATTTGTCTAGAAATGAAAAAATCGTCAATGTACATAATCTCTAATTTCCGATAAAGACGTCGTGAACTCATTTTTTATTCTCCACCATCCAATTTCAGTTTAATTTAGTCGGTCTGGAAACACTTAGGAGCAGAGGGGCGGGGCTCGAGCTGGACGCGGGGCGGGCGCGGGGCGGCTCGCGGGTGAGTCGCGTAGTCCGTACATGGAATAACGGGATCGAATGTCAATCGTGATCATTTTACCACTCGCGATGACTCGACAACATAAAAGCAAACCTGAAAACTAAGACAATGCATCGAGTGGCCGGCGGGCACGGCCGCGGCGCGCCTCGCCGACCTCCGGCGGAACGGAACGCGTGGCCGATGGGACCGAGGAAAGGTCACTCGGTGGCGTGATCTTGTTTATCGGCCGACGCCGACGCATGACTCAGGTGCGAATACAACGCGCGGCGGGACGGGGCGGAGCGACGGGGTGTGGCGTGATGTTTACTTGCATGTTTGTAGACGTAAAGGAAGGTATACGCTCGTTGTTTGTTTGCGAATGCATAAGTTGCAAAAATATTAATGCAAATTATTCGCACAAATAAACTACTATATGCGACTCGATACATGGATTAAATGAACTACTTGATAATGGTCATTAAGAGCCCCAACGACCGACGAGCCGGTCGGAGGTAAGGTGCAAGAAGGTCAAGAACAACATAAGAATGAAATAGGGAACAAACAAAACTCTTTAAACGAAAATATGCGAAATCTATGTCACACACTCCCAATACTATACTTGACGACCGACAACACTGCAAGCGCACAGCAGCACGAACGCATAGCATAAACCACACCCTACGATATCGCTCTCCTAAATAGAGCTATACGCAACGACATAGAAATCAGACACGGGTCATATGACTGGAGATTGCGACAGGGAAAGTGAGGTAAGTTCGTTAATGACCTCTTCTTGTGGCAGAGTAACACAAGATAAGGACAGTTTACCCGGTGGTACGGGCTTTAATGAGTAGACACCGGTAGAAACACGAAATCGGCCACTGGACCAGGTTATTCTAGGTAACCATGTTCTCAAAGAAAAAATTAACTTACATGCTCTAGAATATTTCAAGCTGCAAAAACGATTTTTTATAGCATATTCAATGACAGACGTACTTATGAGCCGCCAGAGGGTAGATGAACATCCCCGCCCATGGACCTTCCTAACCCTAGCGGAGAGGAGTCACTAGCGCATTGCCAGCCTTTTAGGTATGATTAGGATATCTGATGGAGAAGACATTAATGAAGAGAGATTGCAATGATAGAAGTGGGCTATCGAAACTCTCACTCACAGGACGAAACGCAACAACGGCAGTTGCTACTTTTCGTATGTATTCTATGAGAGTATGGTCGGTCTAGACGGCCCATTATCGCGCTGCAGCCAAATTGACCACAGCATAGCTCTACCACTCTTCAAACAAATTTTTAGGATTTGGAATGTATTTTTTTACAAATATACTACTTAACAGCATTACAAGGATAATATTGAATGGCAACAGGCATAAAATTGCATATCTTCGGCGCTTTACTGAAAAGTGCAGTAGTCTATTAAATCTACACTAAGTTTATAAATAGTCGAATCGACCGAAATAAACAGCGTATGAAAAGATATCCTTCAGAGTTATCAATAATCTTAGCTTATCGATTTATTTATGCAAGTATATTACAAGTTTTATTGCAGGTGATATTAGAAAAATTAAAAAATATTAAACGAAAATTAGAAAATATTACACTCCTTAAAAAGGAAAAGAGAAAAGCCGACTTCATAAAATGTTCGGTAGCTGTATGCATTTCAAAGATATGCCAATTAGTGATTATGACAATCTAATCCCGCAAACGTAAAACATAGCCATCGCCGTACGCGGTCTACCCGTAACGGGTCTACCGCGCGCATCACTCATCTGGCGGTTTGCGCTTTCGGTTAATTTCAATTCAGATGATGCACGAATAGCGAGAACCCACCTGCTCCCGATTCTCAAGCGAGATTACCGCGACGCCGCCGCCCCCTCCGTGCAGCGGCTGGCATCTTGTGGTGATAATTTTGACCGCGACACCGATTTATCTTCATTGTGCAAACGCGCGTGCGCGGTGACGTCGCCGGGAACGCCGAGACGCCGGTGCGATTATTATGCGTATTATGCGGCGGGATACGTGCATACTTCGCCCGCCGGTATACCGCATCTGCTTTCATCGCGATCGACCGGCAAAACGAAACGACAGCGAGCGTCACACACATGTGTGTATCCGAATAAGGATATTTGAATAATGTGTATTTTCTATTATGCTATTTCCATATTTGTAACTTTAAACAACGTGGAAGCACTTTACAGAATTTAAAATAAATACGTGTTTTGTTTCATTATTATAGATATTCATGAGTACCCGCAGAAGACAACGCATCTTCGACGGCACTCGTTCAGATAACGAACAGGCGCATAGCGTATAGCGCACGCGGGCCGACGAGCGGGCGAGACGTAGAGCGACAGTCCGACGTGGAGCGGGCGAGGCGCGCGGCGACCGGCGCAACGTGCGATCTGTTTGCACGCCGCTTTCGTGCATACACGCTGTGATATCGAGACGCGTACTCACCTAAATCGAACACAATAAGACCGTGGACTGACACCGCACGAAATAGAAATCGATGTAGTGAATTTTCTAATACGAAAGCAAACATTCAGACCGTCGGTGCATCAGCTAGAAGGCGGCGCAGGGGGGCGAGCGAGGGGGCGGGGGCCGCTTTCACCGCGTGCGATCTCACCTTTGACGTCGCACACATTTTAATTCTCTTCGAACGTGCGTCGCTTTAAGTGGCCCATCGTCCACGCGCCGCAAACCGATGTCATATCAATAAAAGTCCTATGTGCACACACATAGGACTTTTATTGATTTTACTCGAAGTCTTTCTTGTTATTGTATAACACGTACGCAATACATAAAACGTAAGCTTTGATAATGTCAACATACTCGTCGACTACATAATACAGGGAAGCGTTTGTGTTTAAACGCGCTAATCCCGAAAGCTATCAGTCAGATTTGTAGAAATCTCGTATTAAATAGTCCCTTTATCATGAAATGCCAAAATTAAATAAGAAATTCTGTAGGCTATATCATCGCGCTTCGACCACAAAGACCGGAGCAATAACCATAAGCGTCGACCGATCTGGCCAACTGTAGGCGCCGTGAGCGCCGTGCGGTGTGATGACGCTGGCGGCGAGGCGTAGGTGCATTGTTCTTTATACATATATGCGTATGCGCCGCGGGGCGCGTGACGAATAACGAACCTCACCGAGGAAAACCGTACCGTAAATACCCAGGCCTGCGAGCACCCGAACCTACCCGACTGCGGGCGGACGCGAGAGATGCGCTTTAGAGGTGGACATTGTTGATTTATTTTTTGTCTACTGTAGTAATATTACTTTTTTCCTACTACTTTTTAGTTAAATACTTTACATATATTTACATTTTCCTGAGTAGCTATTCTTCACGATTTCGTTTGCATAAATTTCATTATCGTGGTGTTTGTTACAGTAAAAAACTGCCTGTGTCCTTCATCAGGCCCGAGGATACTTCTGTGTCAAATGTCAATACGATCGATTCAGCAGCTTAGTCGTAAAAAGTTAACAAACAGACAGACAGAGTTACACATTTATTTATAACATTAGTAGGAACCTAAATTAATGCATACGACACATAAATAATTTTTCTACTCAACGTAAACGATTCCCAAGGAAAGCTCTGCGTTGGGCGTGAAACGTCAATATAACCTTAAAAATATAAGGTATTATATCGCTGAGAAACTTGGATAAAGTATTGGAAAGTGCTTATTATTCTTAAAAGAAAAACATCTCTGCTTTGTAATAAAAAAAAATGAGGACTTCTTAACTAATTTATATATCCGTAGGCACTGTCCTTGAAAGCGCAAACTATAACTATCGTTTTGCTATAAAATTTTCTATATGAAACAAATTAGGCTTCATTTTTTGTATTACTAGCTTTTGCCCACGACTTCGCCCACGTGGACATTTAACATCTCCTCATATTCTATACCGAGTTACTATAATTGATTGATTGACCAATTCCGAAATTGTTTTCCATTTAAGTTAAATTGACATACAGATGAGCAGACCGAAAGGTAAACAGAAAATAACTTATATATCACAAAATGAAGTGCTTAATTGAGAAACTCATTTTGCAATATAAGCTGCACTAAAGTTCATTAAAACCAATTTAACCATAGTTGACCTCCGAATAAATCTAGAAACGAACAGACAGACAAATACACAGTATGTCCTTTCGCTGGTGTCAAATTTGATTAAATTCAGTACAGTGGCTTAGGCGTGAAATCGCAACAGACAGGCAGACAGACACTTTCGTTTTGTAATATTAGTATGAGTATTATTCTTCGTAAATATAAATTTAACCATTTTGAACCACTGACAGCGCAGGAGTGATTCGCACCTTTATTTTTAATATTTGTATTCTTGCCTTATATTTCTGACATGCTACCGGACTCTATGTTGACTTATCGTACATAAATTATCAAATATAAGATTTTGTGTTATGTCTGATACGCTTATAATAGAATGTTATTCACATTACTGAATCACTACAGAAAGTTATACAATAAAACGAAACATTAACTACACAACAACGAGTGACCTGTAAAGAGAGTAAAATAACTGAAAGGAAAACCTTTAGTAGCGCTCACGTTCCGTTTTGACCGGAAAACGTCACTCAGATGTTAAAAAAACGCAATATTTTTAGAGTGCGACCTGAAAAAACATAATCCAGAACGATGCAACTGGCGAAGTCGGAACCAGCTGTGCGGCCGAGTGGCGGTCGCGGCGCGACACCGCGCGCGGCGGCCCGGGCCCGCTTAGATCAACTTGAACGTCTCCTCTCCGCCCGACAGCAATTTCGTCTCATTCAAGACAGTTTCACATTTGAGCATCCTTCGATCTATACTCACACTATCGATTTAGATTAGCCCGTAGCGACAAATAAATCGGCCTCATAAAACGGATCTCCTTTGCAAAATCAGATTGGTTTTGTATTCAGCCAACTGCGAATGCCGTGTCCGGTCGAACTAGTTCTCCGGAAAGAATAAAACGAGACCGAGCCCGTTCTCGCGTCGTACCGACGGGGCGCTCACTGTAGTTTCAAAACTGAACAATTGGCCAATCTCCAAAATTAGAAAGCACAGTGCGCGCCTCCAAGTTCACATGTTAAATCTTGAATCATTTTTGAATTGTATTTTCTCTAAAAAGAGCGCGTCTATATAAATCACTGACCATAGAATTGCTAAACGTAGATAGAGGTCTTTGGTAGGTCTACTCGTTAACTGTCTGGATAGATGTAGCTCTTCGATTATGAGTTCCTTCTGCAGTCTGTAATTTTTTTCTGTTGTCTCAACAGGTGTTTGACGTTGTATTCATTAAAACCATAGATGATACAAATAAAATCAATTTAATGAGTTTATAAAATGAATGAGATATTACGAAATCGAAGCTTTATCGCGAAAGAAGTGATCCTTTATAAAGCATGTGTTCATATATAGATGTCGCTTTGCGGACGGTGAATAAATAAAATAAAAAACACTCCAGAGTATAATCTGAGGAAAGAAGACCAATCATATATATTGTAGTTCAGGGTAATCAATGTGCGGTAGGATCTTCGATGAAGTCTGGGAATTCAAGTATTTACATGAAAAAGTATTTTCAATTTAAGATCAATATATTTATTGATCGGTTCATCAGTATTTCTCGTTACGGATTTCAGTGCGATGTTTCACCATATCACTATTAACGATCCTCCTCTGCATCACTCTCGAAGCCTGTGCACTTGCGCATCGCCTTCCTCCTCTTTCTCTGTTTTCCTATCTACTCTACTCTACTCTACTCTACTCTACTCATTCACTTATTATTCCCGAGCTCGGATTCGAATATTCTATTCTGTTTTCATACACCAATTTTATATCGAACGCGAACCCTCATTTGCGAAACTAAGCTCGAAGACCGGATATCTCACGTGCCACCTACTCCTAGGTCGACTGCTACAGTATACTCTATTTTTCACTTATAATGATAGATAAGTATGAATAAATAATACGAATGAATTTTGCCGACCGATATCTAATTTCTTTTTAGAGATTACAAAAGAAACGGTCAATACTTTTCTCGATATGATACGAAATACGATCTGGAATTAAACTAAGTCAATCTGGATTGTGCCAACTGTGAGCGGAAGAAAAGGCGTCGCTTACGTCGTCAAAACACAGCGCGACGTCGGTATGACGAGAAACGACTGACACACTGGAATCTTTGATCAACCGCATGGCGGTAGGACAAATAATTAATTAACGTCGCACGAACTGATCAAACTGTAATTACTGAGAGGATGTATATTAAAACGGCTTCTATTCGATTAACGCCTAGAGAGTCGAGCCATTTCAATAGAGGAGTCATAGCGACCTGTTGTAATCGGAGCAGGAACCGACAGCGATGTGCCCAAATATACAATATCAGTGAAATGTATAATCAGAATATTAGTATTATGTTTGATAATAATCTTGCATTTCCTCTTAAAATCGATCACCTAAAACTAGGCTGACGGAGTATCGTTGAACAGGGATTGCCGCCCGCTAAAGTTGATCGGCTCGCTATAAAAGAGACCAATAATGTATTTTCTGCAACAGAACGAGTGCTTTAAATTGTCTTAAGTTAAACACCAACGATCAATTCGCCCGGGATCAAAATTCGTACCCGAAAGGAGTCGTCATCGGTGCTTTGTCGGTCTTAAATATAAAAGGTTATCTGATCGAGGGGGGATTGTTGGAAGGGGATGTTGGTCACCGTATGCAATATAAGCTCAGTGGTTAATCAATGACAGTTAAATATCTGTAACAAATGCATCAATAAAGCAGTCCTGTAGTGCAATACCGATGCGTACCCGTGCCGCCAGTGAATGGTGCACGCTTATTTATAACTCGTCGAGGAAAACAAGTTGTAAACACAGCGGCGGCCCGGCGAGCGCTCCTCTGGCGAGCGGGTCCATCGTAAGCGTGACGACGGCCGGCAGGACGCGCACGCCTCTCCTCAGCGGCACCGCCCAGCATTTCGAATAAAATTTTTCCGTGGATTAGTAATCGAAGTCTATTGTCCTGGGCTCATTATCTCAAAACTGGTTCGATGAATTAATTATATCGACGATATCACAACGATCTATTGTTCGAAAAGCATTTTGTTATTACATGATTGGTTTTAAGTAGACTGTAGTTTTCGCTCGCGGTTCCATCCGTATGCCCGCGAGGACTACTACATTCATTCATCGCCGGTTCAGCCCTCGATTTTGATCTTGGTGTCAACTTAGATCGTTTTAGAATTAAATAATTATGAAATAATTTCGTTTCCACCCTTGATCCTAATCCCGGTGTTGCTAGCGATTCAGGTCCCAGACCGATGTTGATCTTAGTTT